>JABEXW010000833.1:0-25427 GCA_013266185.1 Fusarium sarcochroum
GTGGAAGCTTGTTGTTGCTGGCCAGGAGGTAGAACGGCCCCGGAACGTTGTCCGATTGTTGTGCCATCAGGACCAGGCAAAGTCGGCTCCTGCACAGCCGCTGCCTCCTCCTCCTTGGGAATCTCGGCCTCTCCCAAGAAAGGGACTTCTTCGCCTTGAATGATCAGCTTGTCCTTGGCTAGATCAATGCTGGCTTGGTATCGCTTCAGCATGTCAAGACCGAGCAAAAGATCAACGGATTTGCCCTCCATGACAGTGAAGCTGCAGGGCAGGAAAAGGTTTCCGACCTTGATCTGAGCTGAATGGACACGCCCGATGATGTTTGCTGTTCCAACGCCACGAGCAACACCAGCAAACCGGGTATCAATAAGTCTCATAATTCCACATGCCTCAGCACATGCAGGAGACATAATAGTGGCTTGAGCGCCAGAGTCTACCAATGCCTTGACTTGGTGACCGTTTACTTCCACATCAAGGTAGAGCATGTGAACTCTTCCGAAAACTAGATGGGCATGGTGTCAATATCCAGCCTGGAATTAATGATTTTAACAACTTACCTTCGGGGTTGTGCTCCATAGCATTCTGTAGATTCTCCATGACTCTTTCCTGTCGAATCATCTCTTCAATTCTCTTCTGGTTCTCGACGTTGAAGGGGTCGTCATTCAATCTCTCGATCTCTCGTTGCCGTTCCTGGCGCTCGCGTTGCTCTCGGTTCTGGCTGTCGTGGAAAATTTGTGCGAAACGAGTGGGATCGTCAACCGCACCAGCCAACTCAGGGTGCTGTGACTGAAGCTGCTGCCTCAGAGCAGGTTGGCCGAGGATCTGAAGACGGATGAGCTCGGGATCTTGCTCGTTTCCTCCGCGTCTCCTAGGTTGAGGTCGCCGAGCTTGCTCCGGTACACCAGTACTGCCTCGCATATCTCTGACATGCAGAGCCAGCATCTCTCCGTCCGCAATCTGCAGCTGTTCCATTGTCTGAGTATCATCGGAGATTAGGCGGCCGTTGTGGTAGATGTGCTGCGAGGTCGGAGGAATAGTCGATTCTGCCTGGATAGATTCGCGGAGTGTAGCCAAGGTCATATCGGGAAAGATCTCAAGGGTAAGCAGGCTGTCCTGCTCCCCAGCTTGGGGATTGAAAATATTAAGGGTGATGCGCCTGTTTGTCAAAAGTGAGCATAGCCGAAGATGACGTAAATATGTTGATGTAGTGGACGAACATTGTAAGGTGTCTCCTGCTGTCCTTCTGTTATTATTTCGAGTGTGCGCACAGCAGTTCGATATGTGTCCAGGTGGACAAGAAGAAAGACGTTAAGGAGTCTCAATAAAGT
The DNA here is from genome assembly GCA_013266185.1 of Fusarium sarcochroum. Lineage (NCBI taxonomy): Eukaryota > Fungi > Ascomycota > Sordariomycetes > Hypocreales > Nectriaceae > Fusarium > Fusarium sarcochroum. The sequence continues at coordinate 1,329 of JABEXW010000833.1, forward strand.
GGCTGGTCGCGAGGCGAGCAGGCAAGGACGCGAACGTGGCTAATAAAGCCCAGACAACTAAGGCGGCAGCTCCCAAGGTACCCACGATATGGATCCTTAGTGTATGGAAGCCTGAATTAAAGAAGCCCGTCTTTAAAGTAAGGAAGATGTTGAAGACAAACGTAAGAACTAAGTGGAGGTTGAATACAAAGTCAAGGATTCAGTGCAGGAGGTTGGTTGGTAAAAAAGATCGGAGGGGAAGTTGAAAGATGGAGATGGAGATAGATGCAGGTGCAGGTGCACACCTATGAAGTTCCGAGATAACTACTGGCTGGAGCTAAGGCAATAGAAGGTTGTGAGGGGCCGTTGCTGGAGGGGCAATCTTCCATTTTCATCTGGGGCCGCTCCGCTAGGTCGGATTTTGAGCGGTGACAACAAAACCTAGCACTCCCTCCAGAGTACTTTATTGTACCTAACTTTCTTATAGGCGTGCTGCAATAAGATCCCATAAAGCTCCGTACTGACTGTGTTTGTCAAGGGTTGTCATAGACGCGGGACAAGGTAGGATTGTTCTTATAAAAAGTTGTTTCATGGTTTCATCCTTACCAGGGCTCAACTTACATCATCCTCCCACCCTCCCTCTGTTCTGCCCTACGATCAACTCGGACCTCTGAGCTACCTTAGGTACTTGACTAAACTCCCCGCCATTTGTTGCCGGGATTTCAGTACTGAACTTCCTTATGACCGCCGTGGTTATATTCATCTACTACGTAGTACATCTTTCTATCCAACCAAAAGGTGAAGGTTAACCCAACTATAGCTGTTTCTTTAGCTAGTTGTCAATTACAGCATATTTCCATTGTATTGACAAAGTACCTGGCTAGGCACGACTGCATGTACGCGCACTTGCAGCCAGGGACCAGGCGACTCTTAGAAGCCGACGGAACCCTGTCGATGCAATGCTTACTATGGCTCGATAGAGGCGGACATGATGGCGGAGAACCAGGCGCCATATTGATGACGAATCGATGCTCTCAACGACGCCTCAGGTGGTCAGGCGGACGCTGAGGATAGAGGGAGTAATAATATAATTTCTCGCATATAGAAACCTAGATAAGTCAAAGGGAAGAAAATAACTACAGGCAGGTGCAGAATGAAAGAAAAAATTAACAAAAAAATTGGTAGCTTCTCTTTGATTGAGCGTGTCTAAGAGACTGGTTAGTATGAGTTGGTACTCAGGTTTGAGCGCTGTGACTTACCATCCTTAGTGCAGGGGCCATGCTACTGTAAAGTCGTTAGCGAATGGACCTCTCGGCCAATGAAAATTGCTCACATCTTCTCTGTATCGTTTCTGCGACAGTCAGTATTCGAATATGGAATCTTTCGAAGGAAAAGGATCGAACGAACCAATAGACCGGTAAGTAGCCGCTTATGCGGCTACGGAAGGCCTAATCTCTTCAGATGTTATATACCCTTCCCATAGCACGCCTCAACACCAGCAGCACGTTTTTTTTCCGTTGCGAAAGTTTTCTACTCACACAACCGTCCCATATCTATCCAACACAACAATCCGGCTCATACCGATCGCATCTCCAACAACCTTACAATTAGGAGGGGTTCTTACAATTATAAATAACAGCCAAGTTAAGCCAGCAACGCATAGGCATCACTTTCAGACCTGGCTGGGAAGACCATGCTCTTTACGATTGATGGATTTGTGAAGGTTAAACGTGCAGAATTTTCCAATGTACGACAAATAAATGATAGCGTTTCAGTGTTATATGCCCTATTGTAAAGGGTGGTGGGGTCTTCAGTGGTTCGATCACTTGGCTAAGCATCCATTGGCAAGACTACTAGGTAGTGATTTGCATAGCTTCAATTCGATGGCTTGGTCTAGGTACTGTAAATAGGGAGGACTTCATGGGGAACCGTGTGGCTGCCAGACCCTTGTCTGACCCCAGCCGGATAAAACCCACGTTCGTCCTAAAATGCAATCAAAGCAGTGGTGCAACAAAAGAAGAGAAAGCTACATTTCCATCCACCTAATATACATCGTTTTCCCCGTTTTCCCAATCTTCTCCGTCCTCCCTATCGCCACCCTCAACTGGATCCTTTGCCAACTTGTCCCGCATTTAGAGATGCCGGAATAGATTCGGAGGGGGCGCAATACTTTGCAAAGGGTAATTTTCTATACCATGGTACACAAGGTCGCGAAGATCGTCTCTGTTCTCAATGCCCTTCGTGAAAGTGCAATACCGGCCCAGCGCGGCTGAGAGTGGGCATTGATGAAGGGGCTCCACGCCGGCGACTGTGGTGATCGCTTATCGTTCTCGGCATCTCCTGGTGATACGTACATTATCACCTGCAACCTTTATGAAATGTCAATGTCAATAAAAACTCTTTGTTAAAAAGAAAGGTGCAATTTACCTATCCAGCAAAGGTCACATTTGTCTCGCACACCAGGACCTAGAGTCTATATCAGGATCCGATCCGGCAGGTACCCGATATGAATATCTTGACCATGCGTTTTGTGAATTAGATCAGAAGTCTCATCTAACGTCAAGAGGCGAGGGCATGATTTTCCAGTTGGTCAGGGGTCTCTTATGACAAGACGCTGATTAAAAAAGTCGAAATCATGGAGCCGAAGCCGGCTACTGTAGGGAACCCAACGCGCTTGCTCAGGACGTTCTCTGATGGCCATCGCCAATTCAATAGCGCTGCGAGAATCTCGATAGCATGAAGCCAGCCAAGCTCCAGATGATTGAGCTCATCGCCAAAGTCACTCGGCTTCATCAATTTGATCTTGGCAGGGAAGACACTGAAAGCTTCTTGCTTCAGATACCTCGTCTTCCATTTGCCTTCGTCGTCTTCAAACTCAATGCTTATGCCCTAGCGAAAGGTCTCATCCCAACAATCATCACGTCCCACTATGGGAAGTTGTACATAGGGACAAGGATGCCGGGTGTTTGGGTCAACTGTGGTTTCGATAATGATGTTGACGACTGGCCCAGCATCAAGGGGAGTTTCTTGTAACTCTCGGTCGTGAGGGAGTAACGCTACTTACGGAGCCAGGAGGACCCGTCAGCCTGCCGAAAGGACTACCTCTACCCATCTGAGGAACGAAAGGGTTGGAGGCGTGTGGTGCTTGCGAGCTTGAGGTCAGAGCCTGTGGTCGGAAATTGCTTCCAGGGGCAGAAAACACCGGTCTTCCTGTTGATGGTGATCCGGAGAGACCTGGCCCTTGAGTAGGCGGACCGCTTCTTCCAGTCGAAGTTGATGCAGGGGAATTAGGTTTACGGTCGGATGTTCCTCTGGAACCTGAAGAGTCTGGGGGACCTGATGGCCTGCCTGGAGAAGCCATGGTGGCGATGGAGGGTGGGTTGTGCGCTGTGTTTCGTTTTAGTATATATTGCTATATATGAATAGTGGTAGATGAGAAGTGAAGGTGGATGAGGCGAGAATAGGGTAGAGAGTGAGGTTCTTGACAGGTTAATATAGGCGAAGGAGGAAGAGAGAGAGCGCCGTGAATCACTATCAACGTCATGGATCGCAATAAGCAACAGTGAGAATAGAACAAATCTTTCTCTACAATCCAAGCCAAACAGACAGTGGCTACTAAGTCAAACAGCGCATTACAAGAATAATGGTTTCTCTGGTACTGCTGACCACCAGCAGCCACTCGGCAAAAACATCAATCAATAAGCAATCTAGTTCAAAAAACAATACATTCTGACTCTCAGTTCCTATTACAGACCAACTGTTTAACCTCACAGTTTTAACAAATGGCACTGGTAGGAAATCCATGCTTGTGACTCCGGTTTTGCTCTAAGCGGGATGATGCATGGGCACAATTGATAGGCAAGCAAAAGCGAACACATGATGTAACAAAACAACAGTGAACAACTCCAAAAGTTTCCTAGACACGGAAATGAGCTTTTATCGCTTAAAGAAGTTGCCTCGACCACGAATAAAGCCTCCTATGTGAGTGAAGTGTGACGATGGGCGCTTCGCGACCGCCAGTCTGTTGCGATCAAAAATAAATCATGCTATGATTTCAAGATTCATGATTCAGCTCTCCTAGCTATCGTTTTCATTTACCGTATATCATCCAAAGTGTTGATGCGTAGTTATAGTAGACATTAAAAAAGATTGATTTGTTCCACCCATCCCCAGGATTTAGTAACTCCATGAATTCCGGCAAAACTCCTCATAAACCATCATAAACTTATCATAATTTCATTACCATCTCTTCCAAAGCCCCGGCATAGATATTCTTCTTGGGCTTTTTTGCCCGCTTGGCCTTCGCAGGGCAGCCAGCTTCTTCTTGACGACTGCCAAGGCAGCGGCGGGAGCAGGACCAGTCACAAGAACAGACGGCGCTGAAGGCGCGAACGAGTCCAGAAGTGACTCGGACTTCTTCTCCTTCTCCTCCTCGTCCCCGTCCTCGTTGTTTCGCTTGCGCTTTGCTAAGTTCCATCAGTAAGAGCGATGGGATCGGGACAGGGTTGAGCTTGGGTACATGGTGGTATGATTGGGGAAGCTAAATAAAAGAATAAATAGTTATAAAAGACCCTTTAATCACTTTCGGGATATAGATAGTTAATAATTACCGAGCAGGGCGAGCCAGTCGTCTTCGTCTTTAATGAAGTTCCATTGGAATTCTGCCAGGGGGGCATCACTCCCCCCGATCTCAGGATGAGACATGATTCCCAGATAGAAAGAAAAAGACGAAAACGAGAAAGACGAAGTGATTCAGAGTCGAATTGGCATATAAGGTAGTATTATATTTTAAAAATAACAACCGGACGGCAGAACCAGGTGAATTGATTTAGTGATGTTGAGTTGGGAAGGAATGGAGGGCCTGACCTCACGACAGGACTGACTTGGCAGGCATCTGCCTCTCTCACCTTTCGTCTCCCCATACCCAACCCGAATAAAAAATTGATCTTGAACCATTAGTAGTCAGAAGAGCCTCGAACATGAGACCAACTCAAATCATACCAACAACCAGATTATCAGGCTGATGCGCCATTGTCAGTAGTGCAATTGCTTTGGTCAAACTATCGCTCAAATTCTACCGAAGAGACTGGCTGAATTGATGAAAGGGCCAGGCTCGCTAGAAGGGGAACAGGCGAGTTTACTACAGCTTGCTCTTAGTGGTCTTATACTTCTGAATAATTCAACATGACGACGGTCCAGTGATGTTGGCACTGACACTGGCGATGATGGATTATATCTTGATGAGGGTACCAGTACAGATGTCTCCCTATTAATTGGAAAGGACTACATTGAGGAGCCGATCAAGGAACAGCTTGAGTTAGGCCAGGTCTGGAGTCTCTTCATACAGAATGGTTCATACCGGTGCTATTTCTACATGAAACCCCTCAAGAAAAAAGGACCACGAACGAATCTTTCTGAATAAGAAGGCTATCTCACACCAAATATACAAGAGGCGCCAACACTGTAGTCAACCATGTGGCTCCTCCATGAAGTGATCACCCAGCTGGTAGTGCGTGATGGGGAAGTCGGTGATGATGCAGGGAAATGCTCTCAGAAGCCACCCATTCTTCAACCCTCAATGTCTTTGGCTTGAGCTTCGCTGCTACAACTACTTCAGTCTGTTTTAATTATCCTCGCATCAGGCCAAAGATTACAGGCTCTAGACTTAAGGCCCATCTCTCAATTCTTCCTTCGCAAGATATGATTTAGGTTGCCAGTGCCAGTGCACCATCATGCTGGCCCAGCCAGGAGTCTTGCAGGGCGAGGAAGATACAGCCCTTATGCCGCTGGGCACACGCGTCGCGTCGCGTCAAATCAGCAACGCGTGCAATTTGAGCATCCATTGTAGGTAGGTAGGTAAGATAGTTAAGTGAGTGTCGTATCGTGATCTTTCTCAACTCAACCATCACTGAATCACCGTCGTGCCCGCGCCCCTGCCGTCAAAACAACGCCTGTTTATTTTATTATATTTTCACAGTGAATCACAGACCCGTATCTTTTTTTAAAATATATATATATATATATATATATAAAAGAACATCTCTATTGCATCTCTGAATCATGGCCTCCGAAACGACCATGATTGTTGCCAACGAGTGGAACGGATGGAACTTCGTCGAAAACGACGAAGATTGGCTGGCCCTGTCCGGTAAGTTCCTTGCCCTGAGTCCACGACTCCAACACTGACACCAGATAGCAAAACTCAAGCGAGACAAGGAGGAGGCCGAGGAGAAGAAGAAGAGGTTCAAGGCCAAACTGTGAAGAATTTTTACAATCTTTATGGTATTGATCAACACCTGGGATGGGAATAAGTTCGTAAATAGAGTCCAGTAGCATCCTTGTCCATCCCTGCTATTGGATGTTAGCTTTTCGCAATTAATTTACCCTACACACTCGATAGTGTTTCGATTTGTGCTCAACATCATCACATTAATTACGCGCCCCTTCTTAATAACTTATCATGTTGACTATCACCTTGAATTATAGCATCTGAAAACTGCCGTGTTCTCTGTTTGCCTGCCTTTGCCGCGGTCACGCGACCACGTATGTCATGTGCCAGACCTAAACTACCACTGGTGATGGAGACGGAACAAGCTCTCCCCGCTCATGAACCCATCCTGACGAGTATTGAGGATAGACAAAATTCAACGCCGCCAAAAGGTCATTTCAACAACGCCTTTATTACTTAAATGCCCCTATCTTGAAGATATATTCTCACGTGTTTCCGAATCTTATCCTCACATCCACGGAAACTGCCTATTACTGAGCTCTATACCCACTGACTGGCCCCATTCCGGCGACGGCGTGCATCATCCGATCGCTCGGCATTCGTGGGTCCACCAGAATTGAGAGCAAACAGGATTCCCAACGGTCAAGATCCTTTTGTCCCATGACGTTTATTCACCAACCAAACGAGTTCGTGATCCAGTAACTCAGCGACCCAGGCAAACCATCCGATCTTGGCCTATCGAAAACACCAAATCGCTCAACGACCAACACTTTAAGCCTCCTGTTGCGCCTGCAAATCTTCAAAGGGCACGGGCGGGCTTCCAATTCCTCTCATCGCATCATCATATGATCTGGAGATAACTTTAAGTTCGCCAATACAAGCTCAACACAGGACTGTCGAAACCACAGGGTTATCTGCACCAGCCCTCACTACTCGACAAAGGCCCACAAATACCACCCTACAGCTTTATTCTGACGACAGACTTATACTGAGGCAGTGCCTCTGAGTTCACTACCGTCAGACCAGGGTCATCTCAAAAGTTCACTTCAGCGCGCCTACTCGAATTTTCAACCTCATGGGAAGCATGGAAAAGAAGAACAATGAATTCGCCACCGCCGCCAGAGATATGATCTTCTCTGGCGGCATTGCGGAGGACAAGGCCGCGGACTCTGATGGTGGCGCCATTGACGAAGGCGACGCGGATGAGGAAATGGTCAATTCCAAGAGAAACTTTTCTCAACTGAGGATCCAGAAGAGAAACTCGGAAGCTGGCCTTCTGAAGAAGGTCATCCCCTTTCACTGGGCTCCTATGCTCCAGCCCCTGACCGAGAACGATATCGACACATGTGTGACTCTTGAGAGCGTCGCACTCTCAGAAGCCCGGTATAGATCACCGCGCGAGAAGGTAAGTCATGCTCTCACTCTCGATCTGGCCACTTTGAGGGGTGGCGCATGAGACCAGCCCTCGTGTGCTAACCGACAGACATAGATCGAGTATCGCATCCGAAAGTCTGGAGGAATATGCTACGGCCTGTTCAATACTGTTAAGCCAAGCGATGTGAAAAATCTGTCCATTACGACGATGCAGCACAGTCGATTCGTCGAGGGAGGTCGTGGCGATCAATCCAAGCATGTCATGTTTGCGCACGTCCTCGCTACGCTTGGAACCCACACGGTAGTCACTGATGCGGACATGGCCATGCCCGAGAATTGGCGAGATGCCAAGGTATGCAAAGACTCCCCATTAGGCCACCAATCCTCAGGGAGAACAATTTGCCTTCATTCGTTCATCGTATGCCCGGAGGTTCAGGGAGTCGGTATTGGAAAAACAGTAATGAAGTCGTATCTTGAGCTCATGAATGAGTCTGGTATGGCCGATCGAATTGCCATAATCTGCCAACCGGTAAGCAGCTGCATAAAGCATCTCTATGCATACTCATATTAACACACGGCATAGTACGCCATCCAGTTCTATAAGTGCTTTGGATTCAAAGACCTTGGCCCAAGCACAGAAGCCCTTGTAGGCCAAGGCTGGCATGCTATGGTAAGTAGTCTCTCGACAGCCTGAACTAGACGACCACTAACATTTGTCAAGGTGCTTGAATTGCGCGGTCCAAAAAGAAAGACCAAGGAGGAGCCTACAAAACCTTCCAAGGAAGATGCTAAGAAGAAGGGCAAAGAAGAGCTTACACAGTCGAAGGCTAAGAAATCACCATGATCGATTTCTGCAGGCTTGTTGCAGGCATTATGGGTTGTGTGCGCATTATGAGTCTCAACTTACAGGAAGCCCCAGGTATTTGCTTCATCTTTTTCACACAGCCAAGATATTGTCAAAACAGCCAAAGCATCTAAAATAATGAGATAGCTGGTCTATAAAAACCGCATTTGCGCATTGTATTTCATTTTTGATTCCCATTCCTCTATTTGGTGACCCATTTTAATATCATAACATCGTTCCTTCAACCCATAGCATTCCGCGATTAGTCGCTGGACTTGTACTTGAGGCGGTACTCCTCAGTTCGCTTAATGTCGTCCTCAGACGCAAAGCTCTTCATGCCGGCAATGATATCGTCGAGGGTGAGGATAGAGAAGATGGGAATGCCGTACTCCTTCCTCAACTCGCCAATGGCGCTGGGGCCAGGCTTGGTCTCATCACCATCGGTGGCAGGGAGCTTCTCCATGCGGTCGAGAGCAACGACGATACCAACGACGATGCCACCCTCCTTTCGGATCTTGTCGATAGCCTCCCGCTTGGCGGTACCAGCAGTGATGACATCGTCCACGATAAGAATCTTCTTGCCCTTGAGAGGAGCACCAACAATATTGCCGCCCTCACCGTGGTCCTTGGCCTCCTTGCGGTCGAATGAGTAAGACACGCGGTCGAGATTCTCGGGAGCGATTTCACCGAGCTTGACGGCGATGGAGGAGGCCAGGGGGATGCCCTTGTAAGCGGGACCAAAGATGATGTCAAACTCGAGGCCAGTCTGCTGTTGGGCCTCAGAGATGGACTTGGCAAAAGCAGTGGCGATGGCGCCAGCGAGGCGAGCAGTGTGGAAGAGACCGGCGTTGAAGAAGTAGGGTGAGATGCGCTTCGACTTGAGCTCGAAGCTGCCAAACTTGAGGATCTCGCCAGCGATGGCGGCCTGCAAGAATTCTTGCTTGTAGGGGGCAAGTTGAGCAGACATGGTGACTCAATTAGGAATGTCTGTATATAGATGAGAGAATAGAAAGTAAAGGATAGCAAAGTTTGCGATCCCCAAATCTGCTCAAGTGAGTGGTGTTGAGCCGGACCCTTCTTCGTTCAATGTATGGCGGCGGGGTTGAGGTGGGGTGAGATCCAGATCCAAAAGTACCGTCGAAAAAAAGGTACTCGGCTATTGATCAAGGACCAGCCAGAGCATACTGGCCAATCTTCTCACATTAATTAATCAAGGCATCGTGCTAAAACAAAACAATATTACAATTAAATAGAATTGTTTCTTTGCAGGTGCAATGTCTCACATGCTCCAACCGCTGTCGTAAAACCATACCAACCACTGCCGAGGAATTGTACCTCCATCCACACAAAAGACTTTCTCTTTTCTTATCGATAAGACTGACCGCCACGACCCACTAAGAAAAAATTATTGCCCAACTGAATTTTGCCATCTCTGATACTCACCCTTCGAGCGACGAGCGACCTTCTCCTCCGTCCGCTTCTTAGAAAAAAACAATTCCAGGTTAAATCATCCCCAACACCAGATCGCCCAAGATGAAGACGACCTGGAAGGACATCCCCCCGGTGCCTACTCAGCAGGAGTTCCTGGACATTGTCCTGAGCCGAACCCAGCGCAAGCTGCCCACGCAGATTCGCGCCGGTTTCAAGATCAGCCGTATTCGAGGTATGCGATCTTTTTCTTTCTCTTCGCTTGCAACATATCGCTAACGTACATTCTCTTCGCGCAGCCTTCTACACTCGAAAGGTCAAGTTCACCCAGGAGACCTTCTCCGAGAAGTTTGGCGCCATCCTCGAGAGTTTCCCTCGTCTGCAGGACATCCACCCGTTCCACAAGGATCTCCTCAACACCCTCTACGATGCCGACCACTTCAGAATCGCCCTTGGTCAGATGTCGACCGCCAAGCATCTGATTGAGACCATCTCTCGCGATTATGTCCGTCTGCTCAAGTACGGCCAGTCTCTGTACCAGTGCAAGCAGCTCAAGAGGGCCGCTCTCGGTCGCATGGCCACCCTCATCAAGCGACTCAAGGATCCTCTCATGTACCTCGATCAGGTCCGCCAGCATCTCGGTCGTCTGCCTTCTATCGACCCCAACACCCGAACACTGCTCATCTGCGGTTACCCCAATGTTGGAAAGTCTAGTTTCCTCAAGAGCATCACTCGCGCCGATGTCGACGTCCAGCCTTATGCCTTTACCACAAAGAGTCTGTTCGTCGGTCACTTCGACTACAAGTATCTCCGCTTCCAGGCCATCGATACCCCCGGTATTCTGGACCACCCTCTTGAGGAGATGAACACCATCGAGATGCAGAGTATCACCGCTATTGCCCACTTGAGGTCCGCCATTATGTACTTTATGGATCTCTCGGAGCAGTGTGGTTACACTGTCAGCGCTCAGATTGCTCTCTTCAAGAGCATCAAGCCCCTCTTCTCGAACAAGCTCGTCTTCATTGTCATCAACAAGATTGACGTTACTCGACCCGAAGATCTCGAGCCCGAGGTCCAGGAAGAGCTTCAAGGTATCCTCAAGTCCGGCGAGGTTGAGCTTCTCCAGCTGTCCTGCAACACCCAGGAGGGTGTCCAGGATGTCAAGAACGCCGCTTGCGAGCGTTTGATCGCTGAGCGTGTCAACCAGAAGCTCAAGGCTGGCACCAACACCAGCGGAACCATCGGTGGCCGATTGGCCGATGTCATGTCTCGTATCCACGTCGCTCAGCCCATGGGCGGCCAGACACTCGAGACCTTCATCCCCCAGGGTATCAAGGACCGCAAGAAGTATGACAAGACCGATCCCGAGCGCCGAAGACTCGCCAGGGATGAGGAGGAGGAGAACGGTGGTGCTGGTGTGTTCAACGTCGACATGAAGGCCGACTACATGCTCGCCAACCCCGAGTGGAAGTACGACAAGATTCCCGAGATCTACGATGGAAAGAACGTCTACGACTTCGTTGACCCCGATATTGAGGCCAAGCTCCAGTCTCTCGAGGAAGAGGAGGAGAAGCTCGAGGCCGAGGGCTTCTACGAGTCTGACGAGGACATTGAGGATGATGAGGAGGCCGAGGTCATGCGCAAGGCCGAGCTGATCCGCGAGAAGCAGCAGCTCATCCGCAACGAGGCCCGCATGAAGAAGCGCCTCAAGAACCAGGCCATCATCCCCCGCAAGTCCATGAAGAAGCCTCTCTCCGAGTTCGAGGACGCTCTCGACCAGCTCGGTATCGACACCACAGACATTGCCGAGCGCGCCCGCTCAAAGTCCCGTCCCCGTGGCCGCTCCATGTCTCGCAGCCGCCTGGGCACCGAGGACACCGATGCCATGGATCTCGATGCCCGCACTCCTCGCGACCGTATGCGCTCCATCAGCCGACCTGCAAGCCGTGCTCCTACAACCAGCCGTCGCGACGACGGTGTCACGAACGATGCTACTCGATCCAAGGCCGACCGTATCGCCAAGCTCAACCAGAAGCGCATGAACCGCATGGCCCGACAGGGAGAGGCCGATCGACACACAACCGCCTCCATCACCAAGCACTTGGTAAGTTTTATTCAACTCTACCATCATATTTCAGAACTGCAACTAACATCTTCTCTTCTAGGTCGTTGGCAAGCGTGGCATGGGCAAGACAAACCGCAGATAGAGAGCCAATACTGGGCTTCCCTTTCTTCCACACTTGCTTGTCTTTCTCTCTTTTCCGGCATATTTTTGCGGTTTCGCGGGCTGTGTGGGTTTGCCTGGGAGTTGGGGCGCATGGGAAAATGGATTGTTGATTCCGTTGCTGCGTACGTACGTGCTCGAAAAAATAACTCGCGTGTCGTGTTGTTGCTTGGGATGAAGAAGCTCTGTCCGAGTTCAGCTAGATAGGTGGTAGATATCACGGCGCTCTCTTGAAAAGTACTAGAAAGGAGGCTGCCATACTTTTTCCTTTAACAGATCATGATTTATGAAGCATTTACAAAAGTTTCCAACCAAATTGACAAAACAATATTTCGTCAACTATACAATATAACAATATTCATTGAGTGGTCATGTGAGATGCTATCGAAAGAGGTATAACGAGATTGTGCCCAAGACGCACCATCATATCGGCCATTCTTCTCACCTTAGTGACATTTGACCCGCCAAAAAACAAATCGATCCTCCGACCCTGCTGGATTTATTGCAGTGGTGTGGCATTGTCCCTCTTTTGTCCCATCTACCAGGAAAAGGTTGCGTGGCTTTTACTGCTCCTCGGCAACCTGGATACCTTCCCTCAAACCCTCAACCTTGAGCTCCTCACCAGTGGCCCGGCGGTAGATGTCCTTGACGTCGTCGGTGGTGGTCTCGAAGTGGCTGGTGGCATCGTAGCTCTTGGAGATGAAGATGTTGTCCTTAGAACCATCGTCAAGGGGCTCGTAGATGGGGATAGGAGGACCCTATACAATGTTAGCTCATGTCACCCGTTACTTAAGCCAGGTGGCGTACCATGAACTGCTCCTCAATCTTGCCAAGGCGGTCTAGACCAGCCTGAAGCTCGACGTGGTGGTTAGCAGAGGTCTCGGCGATGGTCGAGACGATAGCGATCCAGTAGCCCTTGGGGCAGACGTTGTGAGCAGAGGAGACGCAAGCAATGTAAACGTCTAAGGCTGTTAGTGGATGTATGCAGATTTCCTGGATTGGCAGTAATTACCGTTCTTTCGGCCAACCTGAGACTGGGGGATGATAAGCTGGGCGGAATCACTGTCGTTGGTGCCAGCCAGGGGGTGCTTCAAGATGCAGATGGCTCGGAGAACGTGGCCAGTGACCTTGGCCTTGTTGGCAAAGTACGAGGGGTCACCAAGAATCATCTTGGCCTTGGTCTCGAACTTCATCTCCTCGACACCGGTCATGGTGGCCTTGATACCAACAGCCTTGTCACCATCATACTGGATCTCGTCGATGTTGGTGTTGAGCATGTAAGTGCCACCGTAAATGGCAGACAGACGAGCGAAACCCTGGGGAAGCTCGCCAAGACCGTAAAGAGGGTAGATGTAAGGAGACTTTCCGTATCGGGCAACGGAGTTACCGTATAGGCGGATACGCTGGATAGCCTCGGGGGCCTGGCCGGGAGTGGTGATGTAGTCGTCGGTGAGGTAAAGGGCCATGGCGTGGCCAATGAAATCCTTGGTGGTTGTCTCGAGACCGAACTTGTCATAGACGTCCTTCATAGTGCACTTGTTGATGTCAAGACCTAGAAAGATAGCCAAGAATCAGCAAATTTGTCCAAGCCAACTTCACAATGCTTTCCTCCTTCACTTAGAGATACGAACCCTTGTGTGTAGCGGGGTCCTTGGGGTCGAAAGTGCCAACCCACTCAATGAAGGACTTCATGCGTCGCTTCTCGAAGATGCCCATGAGGGGGGACCTCAAGGCCTCAGCGGCATCAGAGGGAACCTTGGCGACGGTGGCCTTGTTTGAGGTACCCTGCTGGACGTAACTACCGGCAACTTGCTTGAACTCGAGGTATCGTGTGACGTCGGTAGAAACGAGGATGTTGGTCAATTCGCCAGAAGACATGAGGAACTTGGGAACAAGGTCGATGTTCCAGTCGTTGAGGCGGCCATATTGCTTCCAGGGCTCTTCGCCATCGCGGTAGTTTCCATACTTCTTGAAGAGCTGTTATGTTGTTAGAAGTGTTGGTTTGGAGAAGAGTAGGTCGGGGCAAGGTTTAGGTTAAGGGTTTCGTACCGTCTCGAGGTTCACGGATGCTGCCTCTCTGGAAAGACGGTCAGCTTCTTTTGCACCAAAAAGTAATTGTGATTTAATAGAGACTTACCCTCCGTAGTGATCATTTCGGTCAATGTGGAGGACCTTCTTGCCCTTGACACTCAAGACACTGTTGAAGCACCATCAGCCGACCGCCTTTATATCAGCCATCACCGCCTAGCAGCTTGCGCCGGTCTAGAACCATTCTGCGACACGGCAGCACAGCCGTGGATAGACGGAATGTTTGCAGTTTGTCTTACCCAGAGAGAATACACTCGGTCAATCCTGAATATGGTCAGTATTAAGGCCTAGAATACAACAAATTGCCAGCATCAAGCCGAAAGCTTTGTGATGCGGGGATCCGTCTGCTGGCAGAAAGAGGCGGGGAGCTGTTGAACATACCAGTGCCCAGCACGATGACGTCGTATTCCTGTGCGATCTCATCCATGGTGCACGACGGTGACTATGTTTCGTGATGTGTTGATATTGTTTGTATGTATGTCGGAAGAATGGATGATAGGAAAAGGAGGATGAATGGAAGCGAAAGCAAGCTCGAGGGGAGGTGCGGTGCGAAGAAAGTGGCGGGGTCCCATTTACGTTTAGGGACAGACTCAACTGGACTCTAGTGTGGGGACTCTTCTCTTCTTAGGTGAGTGCCAGTTGATGGTTGACGCCTCTAAACGACAACGTCTTACCCAATCCATGCAGACCTAATCTCACTCATATACAAGAAGCTAAATTACATTTGATAAATGCGAGTAGTCTTGTGACTATTGCAGCTTCTAAGCCCCTATATTTCCCTTCCGTTGGTAGTGGTAGATCCGCTCAATCGTCAAATTTAGCCTAGCAGTCAAGTCAATATAAGAGCCCCAGCGACGACCCCAGCATCTTCACCGTCACATTATTGGATTGCTCCATGGTCTATTACTGTTGCATACAGGGTCTTTCGGTCATATTTCCTTTCTCTCCTTGGATCTATCCATCTCGCAATGTTGTTTACTGTTCATGCGAGTGGAGAAACCCCTATCATATCTAGATGCTGACTTACACAGCAACCAAGCTCATTACCACGTTGGGAGACAAGCTCACATAGCTCAACATGTAACCATATGTGTCATGACAGCCATTCCATCTCCTGAATTCAACACCACTGCTGTATTGTATTCAAGTACGATCATGATTTGACATAGCAAGGCACAGCCGCAGTCTCATCATATGTATAATAACGTCGAGGTTTCATATGCTCTCATATACATGTCTTTTTCGTCTACTATATCTTACATGTCCTAGATGTACACGACGAATAGATTGACCTGTCTCTTAGACCAGGCATCATAAGCCACCACCTCTTTCTATCACACAAATAGTACATGGCATTCCTCATTCGTAGCAAGTTCTTATTGCTTCACCCCCTTCTCAGTTTTGGCCTCTTGCTTCAACTCTTTCTCAATATTAGCCTCCTGCGCTTCCGTTAGAGCAGGGTCAATCTGTTTGGCCGCCTCTGACTCTGCCTCCGGCTGTGTCCACTCAGCAGCGTCAACTTCATCCTCGTATGCCGATGGTGTGTAGACTTGGCCATTGGCGCCTGCAAGGTTGATCTCGGGGTCGCTCATAGCGACATCAACGGCATCCTGCCAGGTGTAATATCGCTCCGTCAGGGCGTGCTTAATAGCTCGCTGTGTCTTCATGACCTATTTTCCCAATGTCAGCACTTCCGTATCTTGATTTTGTGTAAAATTCCAAGTAAATATCGTACCTCTTCATCTCGAGTGTCAATCTCCCGCTCACCAAATCCTATTTTGGATCGAATGAGTTCCGCCCTCGATGTAGCAAGCATGTTCCTCTCCCGGCAGCACACCCACCACAGAGCATGCAGATCATCCCACGACTTCTTTCGCAGCTCTTCAACCGTCCATCCACGACCATGTTCCTCTGTCTCCTTGGGTGTTGCCAACACCTGGCCTTGGGCTGGGAAGAACCCCCAGAGGCCGTGCTCCGGGTCGGTATCAACCTTGGGCTTGAACTCGCGAGGCTTCGGTAGTTGAATGTTGGACATGGACAGAGGCTCGCGAGGACCAGATCCGTACAAACTACTCACACCTCGCTTCCGGTTGTTGTCCTTGTTCCTGCGCTTGCATTGCGGTGCAGTCGTGGAGAAGTAGGCCACTCGAGGGCTGGCGAGCGAGACCTTGGACGAGGTCTGGAGAATTCGGCCGGCCATTGGCCGTATCATATTGGGAGCTGCCATTGACAATTATCGTGCCTGTCGTGGATATCAAAGCTATTCGACCCGTTCCACGCATTCGCAAAATTTGGGATCCAATGGCGGACGGTTTCTCGGTGCCGGCGCTACGTTGTGCCGACGTCTACCAACAGTCACGTGGATACAGTCACCAATAGCTACACCGAGGCTCGCCGCAGACCTCACCGAGCCTTACCAAGAGATGGATCTCAACAGTGGATTCTTCTGGAGGCGCACTTGCAGCACGGATAGTCTGGTACAAAGTACATGATCTCTTGGGGTGGGTGATGCGGGGGAATACTCCAGATGCCCCATCTCATTGCTGTTCTTCTAGAACAAAGCGGTTGTCACCAGTTCCTGACTAGAACGACCATAAGAGCCACAAATGGGATGCGGGGGGAGATCCATCGCCAGGAACAAGCACAGCATGAAGTTATTAATGCCATCATGGGCTCCACGATTGGAGATCGCTGCCGAGAAAATGTGTGCCATCCATAGCCGTCTTGATAACCAATAATTTCAAGCTTTTAGCCGTTGCCATAAAACACATCTACATAGATTGTGGGCAATACTTGCAATAACTCAAACAACTTCAGACACGCGACTGCCGCACCATTTGGTACTCAATGACGATCTCGGGGTCAAAAAGAGTGCGCCGATATTATGCTGTGCGACCATTGACCACCCTATACCACAGACATCAGGAAATCACGATTTATTGGCATTTTCTGGGCGAGCCAACATTAGGACTATGCGTTCGCGATGTTACCTTTAGGGTAGATCTGCATCCGGCATATGGTGATTGTCGAAACTGCAAGCGTCTTACCTGGGTTCATTACACGTGTGCATGTCTCGAGGCGTTCCTTCGACAACGGGTATCCATCTCTCATCTCATCTCACGGGATTTTCGTTCACGCGTCACCAAAAAAAATCCCCAGAACCAACAAAAAGAACCTGTCACAGCGGCTCGGATATACTGCACCGTACGAGGACAAGAGGGGGTTGCAGTCGTGTCTCGGCAGCGTGGGGGTCCTTACAACGTCCTCGGCCATCCTTCGTAATTCACAATGCCTGATTCAGGGATTGATGGTCATGCTGGACAGGCTAGAAGACCATGCAAGTCAGAAGGGTTCCGGGGGGTGGTGATTACGACCTACCTAGGCTGCAACCTAGGTGCTCACCAGTGGAGGCGCAACCTGGCGCCCAACAAGGGAGGATCTGCCGTAATTATCGCGAGACACTTCAGGTTCACCAGGTAGTCTGCTTCTTTCCGTGGTATCGGACAAATATTGCACTGCCGCGGCATCCTTCCTCCTGTAAGAAACAACCTGCAACACACGAGATCCGGCATGTCTTCTGTCGTCATATGTTCGTCGCCAGATGAGAACACCAACAGGCAAATCCCTCTTGTACCAGGTACCTCGGAGGCAATGCAAATGCAGGATATCCCAGAGGTAGGTACCACGCTAAATAGTCGGAGTTGGAGAGAAACAGAACGGCGCTTAAACACGCTCCGCAAGCTGGTTATTCAAACCGCAAGAAGAATGCTGGCAAACAGAGCTTTGTTAGTCCATAACATACCCACTATGAAATAGTCGTTATGTGTTGTCTCGACGTTCAAAGGTCCAAACGTGAGAAGCATCCAGTCAGATGGACGGGGTCAATCCCGACGACTCCATGAGATCCCCATGGGTGACCGGTACCTTTTTTTCGCGAATTTGCTCAGATTCCCTTAGTGTACCCTCCCACATGCCGTCTCTCATCGAACCACTAAACAATCCCAGGCGTCATTGCAGGATTGGTGGTGCATGGATGCTATCTCTCAGACCCAAAACAGCTACAGTACGAGACCGTAACAATGCGAGGTTGCCGACTCAACTTCCCTTCCACAGTAAACACACAGTACAAACAATCCCGGCCGAAAAGCGAATGGTTGCTGATGGCGCCTTTACTAAAGTATACTTGCTCCGAGAGGGCTAAGTGTTGGTGGGGGGCCTCGTGGTGAACGGACACGATGGACCGCCACGCTCTCCGGTAAAGTTCCGCACTATTACCTAGTCGACAACGCCAATGCTGATGATGGAAGAAATGTCGTTGTTTGATGCGGAAAGGTGAAAACTTTGTGACGTAAATGACTATCGTGTGTGGTTGGAAATTGTCGATTACTCAATATGTAGCGCCAGCGCCCTCAATTGGTCTTTTCTTGTCACCGAAAAGGGTTGAGTGAGCGCCGAGGCCGAGCACTTTTGCGAATTCCGTACTCGCAGCTCTTCTCATGGCGTATCACTAGACCGGCCCAGGCTCGGATTTTGACGTGAGGGATATATGGTGATTTATTTCTTGCTCATTACGATGTCAAGCATTTGAAACTCCGAGGCTAAACGATTATGACTCGTGCAGGCGCGTACACAGATAAAGTGTTGCAATAATGTGCAATCCTTTACCAAATCAATATTAACACATGCATATCATGATGCTGGAAAAGGAAGTACCTAGTGTAGATATTCGAATGTGTTGCAAAGATGTGCAAGGGTTGCAGGTTTGTCGAATGATGGTGTTGAGATGAAGCCATCACGAAGTGCCTCCCTCCAATGTCGTGCGTTCAGAGCGATGTGGCTCTGACGGGGTCTCCAAGGTCTTCAAGGAGCGGGAAGGGACCCAGCAGGATGAGCTTGGTACTTTGAGGCTCAACACGCTCCGTACGGCACCACCAACGGCAGTTTTGTGCCTCTCCACCAGGCCCGCTTCTCCAACGATTGCCGAACATGGCTCTTGTTTGGTGTGGTGCATTTGAAGCATTTTATCTATGTGCCTGGCTGGCTTGTTGGTAATAACATCGAGGTTGCCAGGCCACCATTTTTGACAGAGCATCTTTGTCCCTGCCCCGAGAAAACCGTGTAGTGATTTCGAAACCAACAAAGTTAATAGAGGGCCAGAGCCGTGTCTCTAGTTGTTCAAGAGTCTGAAGTAACTCAAAATCCCTGCTGTTCTTGTCAGCCACCACTCTTCTGTCGGATATCCCAATGGAGAAGTTCCGACAACTCAAGCAAGGATTTGCCATCAAGGTGTGCCTGTCACGGACTTAAGCTGAGAAAGGTGAACATTATCCTTCGACTACCAGAACAAGTCCCGGTTAGCGACTTTGCTTAGGCGAGTGATGACATCTTAACATCTTGCCGGCGGCACCGCTCCACCTGATCCTGACCGCGGACGGATATGCCCAATTCGTACATGAGCATCCTGACTACTCCATTTGTCAGCGACTAATATGCAGGGTACCCAAGACACCTATCGTAACATAAACTGCTGCATTGTTGTACGCTGCAGAATAGCAATATATATCGCGTGTGAACATGCTCAAGCATGTAGTTGATTTCCTTCAGTTTTAAGTTGTAAATAACGGCCGAATTCAATAACGTTCAATGAGCGGAACGAGAATAGGGTGGCGTGCCGCAAGGACAAAACGGCGGTATGCAGTTTTGATTTGAGTCGGTGAAGTCTCGGAAAGGAAAAAAATGAACGTCATTACAGGTCATGGGAGCGTTGTGAGAGCGCGTTGAGGGAGACTCAGGCCACGCCCATATCACACATAGCCTGCCGTTCGGGGTCTGGTGTGAGAAGTCGTCGTCGTCATACCAAGCAATACATGATGGTAAAAACTCTAGGTAATCATGGCGCATTTCGCATTCGAGGTTGATATCGAACTGTCGTCAAAAAACTCAACAAGATTGATAACGGCAGAGGTGTTTTGCCAGTGCAACCACAGTCTGGCAGTTGTTGCGTGCCTACCTTGACAGTGTCCTGTCCCACACATACCCAGCATCCGCACCCCTAAACAACCCAAAGCGCGCCGCCACCGAGGCAGGGGTGGGGTAGATTTGCTTAGCTTGGTGACTTCAAGGGACACGGGGGGTAAAGATTCCTCCAAACCTCAAAGAGTTAGCGCTACAGGTTGCTGTGGTTGTTGTTTCCCGGGAATGATGCCTGTCTCTCGGTGTTCCCGCCCCTATGGCCTTCTCCAAAGTCCTTTTTTTGTTTCGAGTTTGGCTGGTCATCGTCCGATCACGGAAGGGGCTCGGTTTTCTAGGCAACCAGATTTAGCGGCCGATTGCCCGACTCCGACGGCGGAATCACGAATCTTGAGTAAACGTTATCCTCGTGGCCAAGTGGTGTGCTGTTGCTGTCGTTGATGTATAAACGAACGGTTGTGAGATGCGAGGGTTCTTGATAGGCGAGCGTCAGCGGCTCAAAAAGACGACGTCTTCTCCAACTATGGAGTCCGCCTCCTCACGGGAAGGACTCCACTGCAAGCTTCTGGAGCCAGAATCGAAGCCTTTGACTTCCCACCCTCGTCCTTCAGCAGATGCAATGGCGGGAAGATGAGGGGTTTCCAAGGGACCCTACTCCACCGAGATCTGCTTTGGTGGGAACACCCGCTGAGCTCGCGGGAGCCATTGAACGGCTGGCGTCGAAAACAAAGATGAGGGACCCTGGAACAACGACATGTTGTGCCAGTATCTTAGCTGCTGCGATTACAGGCGTGCCTGCATTTCAGGGACAACCTAATGACTGGTTGCAGGATCGCCTTCTAGGCCGATGACCGGCTTTGACTGAGCCAGGCGACACTCCGAAAGCATTTCCTTTTTCCACGGACCTTTGTCTCCAATGGCCCAGGAGTACCTAGTACATTTCGGCGAATTCTGATTCTCTTCCTTTTTTCCTTTCGCTTCGGCCCCACCTTGCTTTTTCTACGCTCTTGGCAAGCCTCAACAGGTCTGCAATACCCGCGTAGACCCTCCAACGTTGTTTCGGCTGTACTCCAACCTCCCCTTGATTGCAAGTTGTGTTGGTTAACGCCAATTGTCCACCATAGCAAGGAAATTCCATGCGAGCTCACTGGGTGGTGAATTGAGCAGGGCGAGTCCAATGATCACATTGAGATCAATGCAGCGTCAGCCTCGACTCAAGGGTCTTGAGTCAACCGCTGGGGGTAGGTATTCGCTTGACTCGTGGATCCTGCATATCATCTTAGAAACCCGGCTTCTTCGAGTCACGAGCCGAAAAACGACCCGTTCAAGCACATGGCTGGCCTTCAAGAAACCGTTAGCCTGCCCAACAAGTTATTATGTTATCAAGTGCGTTTTGGTAATATCATGCGGTATGTAAGAGAGTACTGCCGACCGAGCAGACCTCGGATCAGCTTGTTGCCAAGACTTGCGCCGGTTACCGTTATCAAACTGTTGCATGGGCCAGTGACAGGCATGCCCCAAGATAGAGTTATAGACGAGCCAAATAGGTACGAGGACATAATAACAAGTTATTGGCCTTCAATCAAGAAAGTACTAAAATGAACAAGCAATCCGTCAATGAGGCATGAAACAAATTTGAATGCGGGCTCGAGGTATTTGGTTGACATGAACAAAACAACTGGCCAGAACTGTCTCAGCTCACAAGGGCGATGAAGTTAGCAATACATAGTCAAAATCTGTCCACGATCCCTAATCTCGTAGCGTCAACGCTAGTCGCTTCATTTGCTCACAAGATCAGGCAAAGCGCAAGAAGAAAAAATGCTGAGAACAGAAACGCTGCATGATCTTGTCGAGCAATCCCGGCGCGAACTCGGTGTCCGAGTCGTGTATGAGGTAATGCGGTGAGAAGACTTGGTTTGGCGCGAAGCATCGTGACCTTGGGTGTGCAGTGAGGCCGGCTACGACACCGGGAATCGGAAGACTAGCACTAGGTATCCTGTACAAGGGCTGAGCAAGCGCGTTGTGCTGGCGAGGTAGCAAAGCAAACTGTACCTGTTACGAAATCACCCAACCTCCAATATTCCATGCAGACGCCCCACCCCCTTGTCCGAGCAACTTACCTTTTCGACCTATCGTGAGTACAGTATTAACCGTGCGAATCTGTGACCACAAGGGCCGTTTCTGAAGTTGTTCGACGCGTCGTGCATCATCCTGAATCTGATTTTTGATAACAGCGTTTCCCTGTCAGTGTTCAGGATCGCGAGACGAGGAGGGAGCATCGTTGCAAGTGCCGTCAGAACCCTGGTCAACGCGGTCATTCGAAGCCCAGCTGAACATGAGAAGAGATAGCAATGTGATGTTGACCATTGTGGTAGTACGGTTCAATGGTTGTTTCAAGGTTTTTGTAACGAGGACAAATTTCCAGACAGTCTAATGCTTGACGCGGTATCGGACGGCGAGACCGGCGCAGCAGTTCTGCCAACGGTGCCTCAGTTACCTCAACGTTGAAAGGTTCCTCAGAAACTGCGTGTATTTCATATGAGCAGGATGGTGCCTGAGCGAGGGGCTTGCATGTCAGGTCGACGCCTCGCCTCGTGCACTTTGGTTGATGGTCCCGAATCGGGTTGGTGTCTTTGTTCGTACGATACTGTACAGTATATTGTACTTTGGAAACGTCTTTAGTAGCGACGACACGCAGTTTTCTTTTCTTTTCCCTTCTTTTTTCGAGAGGCGTTACGACCGGCAAACTGGATCAAAACCTGTGTCTGTTCATTCAGCCAACACAGCTGGAATCGCACATATCCAATGACTTCACCTTTTGGAGTAGTAGACACACCGTACCTACAGAGAAACTTGTGTGGATACGACGAGGGTACCTGGCATTTGACTGGAGACGGCTGTAGTCGGTAGGTGACGACCAAGTAGATTTCACCGCAAGGTGCCAATGAATTGTGTTATCGAGACCCAATTCTGGCGGCTTAGAGCGGCAATGGCATGGCACCTGCGCTAGTAGCCAAGTTCGACAGGCCAGAAATATCGCCGTAGACCCGATTTGATTCACATGGAAGAATAACGAGGGGTTTGATTTCTAACAAAGTCAGG
Organism: Fusarium sarcochroum; assembly: GCA_013266185.1. Taxonomy (NCBI): domain Eukaryota; kingdom Fungi; phylum Ascomycota; class Sordariomycetes; order Hypocreales; family Nectriaceae; genus Fusarium; species Fusarium sarcochroum. The sequence continues at coordinate 24,567 of JABEXW010000833.1, forward strand.
GCTGAAGTGGGTGTGGGAAGAGTAAAACGAAAAAAATTCGAATCATCCAAACTAGAAGAGGAACAAATTTGACACTGCAAACAGCTGGCGTCCAGTGTCGAAGCGTCTTCCTTGCTTGGCACTGGCCTCGGTAACAGATACTTCCGCGTTTACTCCGGGTGCTGCGCTGCTCTTTCTTTTTCCGCCTGTAACTGGCAAGTACGCAGCCGCGCCCTCAGTAACTCCAGCGCTCCCAGGCGAGTTGAGGTAGGCGGTACCTAGGTTTTCTCGGCCTCTTCCTCTCTCCCGTCCATTTCTTCTCTCATCTTCCATCTTTTCTCGTTCTCCCCCGAAATTTTTCCCTCTCACAACTCATATTCTCCGCAACCTTACTTTGCTTGATTGCCTCCTACATCTTGAAATACATCTTTCTGTCGTCGCGATATATCACTGCGACGATTTGCGCGTCTGGCGTCTGGCCCCATCAAAACACGACCGCGACCCGCGACCCTCTCTGGTCTATTTTTCACCCTTTGCTCCAGATCCCAGCCGCCAGCTATTCTGATTGTGGTTCCTTTGCTTCGCCGTGGGCCCACTTCCCTTACCAGCATTACCCACTTCCCACCTGTCTTTTGCAAGGCCCTGCACCTTTCTCCAAGGCGTGTGAATTGCGAGCGACCGAGTACCGGTTACTACATACGTACTGTGCGTGCCAGCCAAGGCATTTTAACGGTTCCGCTGCTGAGAACTTTTTCCCTTTCTCTTGCCCTTCGCCGCTCTCTTGTGATTGCGTACTAAGCAAGACCAAAAAAATTACTTAGTGCTGCTACTGCATCACTGTTTTAATCCACACCCGCACCAACCCACTTCTTTTTTCCCTCC
>JABEXW010000834.1:0-19371 GCA_013266185.1 Fusarium sarcochroum
TGTTGTGCTGTGTCAAATTCTGCGCTTCCAAGAGGCTGCCATTCCGGCGCGTATCTGAAGCATCTTTGCTTGCATTTGATACCCGGTATTTGTTCAATATGTCGTCAGAAGGGTTGGAGGAGAATACGACATGCAGAAATCGCTGCAAGGATGATTCTACCCGTTGACCAATGACAAGAAAGGAAACTGGCTTATTATCTCGATACCACAAGTTGTACAGAAGAGCCGGGAAAAGAGGACAGAGATGAGTGTAGGCACACTAAACATGCCAACACTCGTGACAGTGTGCTATAACGTTGAACATACACCGTTCTTCAGCAAGGTCAGGGATAACGAGAAAAACATGCCGTAGCCCTGCGGGATTTCGAGTGGACGAAGCATGATACTACTCCACCGGTGGTCTACCAAATCAAAGACGCCGGACCTAATTATACTTTCCAGAGGGATATACAGCTCGGTACGCTGATGATAATTCAGCGGTATTTTGCCCTACCAATTTACCTTTTCAAGGTTGTGTGTCTTCAGATGACGTGATCCATCTCATCTGGGTATGTTATTTGGCCTTCGGCCCAAAAAGGGTCCCGTGCCCCGAGGTTCTTGGCCTCTATGGTTTCGGAGACGGTGAAGCTCCCGGTAGACCGAAGCTATGCCAAACACTTTCCTGCCCCGATCAACGTCTCAGTTTATCTTTGTTCTAGCAAGAAATAGAGCGCTGGTTTTAGTTCGGTAGAGTAATATATCCAATCGACTTACGCGTTGGATGAACGACATCAAGGGTGCTGTCGCATCATTCAGCAAATCATGTCAGCTAAGTGAATTGCCGGTCAGCCTTGATGCTTGAAATTTTGCACTACCTACGGAAAGATACAAGATGGAATATCATCCTGCGCCCGCTTCATGATATACAGGATCTAAGTAGAGTATTGAAATGCTTTGATATGGTGAGTAGCAGGAAGAGTGGAGAGTCAAGCGATCAGAAAGAAGAGATTGGCCAATACCACAAGAGCATGTTAAGCATTAACGGCGAAAGCACCTGCCGCTTTACGGTGATGCACTGCCCCCTCGAGTGAATTATCAGACATGCCGTGTTTCCGGTCTCTTGATACTGATTTGTGTTTTTGCGTTGTATCGTGATACAATCTGCTCCCTGGAGGATTCGCCGATTCGGCGTGTGACTTTCAGTGTATCCCTGTTTACATTTGACATCCCAGTATCTTTCCCACACCAGGCTGACCGAATTGGTTCCTTCGGCTGCATCGGGCAGACTGGGTTGCACTGACCGCAGCCTACTCCACTGGCCTAGTTTCAGCGCAACCAGTCAGGCTCAAGGTTGTTAGGCTGGCTTACCTTGATTCTTGCCGGATACGCTAGGAGGCGGTGAAATCAAAAACATGTGAATTCCACTAGCTATTTGCTGACTCTCGGCGAGCTTCTACAAATCCGGTGTCTAATGCAATTTTTTTTTTCACAAACTTCTCGAGCAACTTCATAGATAGCAGGATTTGCGTGTTGTTAGTCTTCACGGTTCTGAGCATTAGGTACGTTGATATTTGCAGCCGAAACGATTTGCTGTTGGCCCTACCAGTGATTCGGGGTGGATCGTTTGATTAGTCCCTATCTCGTATCATTAGATTGGATTAGAGTTCACTCAAAAGTCTCATGTTAGTGTTAACTTAATATGACCTCTTAAGCAGAGTTCAGTTGCAGCCTTGACAAAGACCAGAAACCTGTTCTGTTTAGTGATCGACTCCAGAGAACTATTGTTGTGATTAGCTTTTCATTAGCGTCCAAGTATAAATAAAACCCAGCCAGGACGGCCCTAAATGATAGGTAGCTCTTGCGATACAATATTGCGAAGTCTCTTACAAGGCCAAGACTTGTTGCACTGACTGGACAGTTACACGGCCCAAGATGGCGACCGCATACGTTCCAAACTCCCATCCCAGCGTGACACCGCGATGGAAGCCGTACTCCTTCCCAAGAGAAGGCTTGCTCGAAGCGATTCAGACGACCAAGCTCCAAGGAGAAGCCGGCCTATACGCTGGATCTGTGCCGCGATACTGGTGCACATACGGTAGGATGTGTACGATATCCATGATTACTGTGTTCAGCGTCTGATAACGTGACTTCTAGGTGGTAGAACACTGGCTGCCCACGGAGGCTTTTGCGTCGCGGTGCTCATGATGACAGCTCATCGTCATTGTCGAGAAGTTGAAGTAGGGTCGAACACCACGATTCCCGTCAGTGTACATACAGAGTTTCTTGAGCCAATGCCTCCCGGAGAATTCCATGTTAGAACAAAACTCCTACAAGGGGGGAGCCGCCACAGCCTCATACAAGCAGAACTAGTGCCGGCGGATCCTAAGCAAACGCGTGTTTATAGTACAGCCCTAGTCAGGCTTGGGCCTATGAGCTCGGACAATGATCCCAATGATCGTCAGCTTTTGCCTTTCCCGATACCTAATCGCGTTAAGGACTGCGACCGGTGGACCGACGCCGTTTACTATTCTGTTAATCCTCCCGCTTCCTCAATTAGGGTTTTTTGTCCAAACGACAAGGGAAGTCCTCTGTGGAGTGACATCTTTGGAGGTCAAAATTGCCGTTACCAGTGGACGAAGCTGGACGATGATTCGTTTTTTAGTATAGAGTACCTGCCGATCTTGGCTGATCTGGTAAGAGGTCCCAAATTCTGACTCTGATACTGCGGGCTCTTGATTCACTGGTCGTAATTGCTCACTTCGTTCAGATTCCGCCGATCCCTCTCAATTACGGCAAGGAAGGTCTGAAAGAAGCATTTGATCATAAGATGCCGACCATATCTCTGACCATAACCTTTCTGTCAAGCATTGAGAAGAAAGAGTGGTTGTTAACTCGAACGACGATGAATCGACTCCACAATGGTCGGTTTGACATGAGCACTTCGATCATCGATGAATCAGGCAAAGTTGTTGCGACGAGCACTCAGCTCTGTGCGATGATTCCCAGAACACGTCGCGTGCACAGCTACTCTCATGATACAAGGCTATAAAACCACAAGGAAACGCCTATGGCATCACCGAAGCCCGACCCTTTTCTTTACCTTACAAAAACGACAATTTCAGACAACGTCGCAGTGACTCTGTATCAAATTGGATTTCGAGCTGAGACAAGCGACAACCTTTTGTACTTTCCTTTCATGAACTATATTTTCAAATCATGTTTCTTCACCCTCCGCAGAGTATCTTGGCTTGAATGAGGTTGGGTTCGGCCTAGTAAGCGAGATACATCCAGATACCAATCAGATATTTGCTTTTCTTGTACATGACATCTCTCAAGAACTCTAGAACAAACAGGGTCTGAAGGATATAGTGCATGAATGTAGTGTGCTAGTACGCTCACCGCGACGATGCCATTACTTTTAATCGTACGACGGGCCAGGTTAGTTCAACAGCCAGTCTCTGGCCCTCTCCGAAAGCTTTGCCGTAGAGTATTCATAGCAGACTCGATCTCATCCTTGATTGTAGCCGGTGGCAGTTGAGCTGGCTGTCGTGGGAAGGGCGATGGTAGACCGGGGTCTGAGATAGGAGCTCTGCCTTAATGAAATCGTGTTTAACTTGACGAAATATCATTCATAAGGCGAGTCCTGTAATCAATTACAGGTTCCATATAGATTCGTAGAGGACTTACGAGTCATGGGGCAACGGGGAGGCCGAGAGAATTTGCAAATAAGTAGCAAAAAGGTTACTTAGCGCGTCTTCGTGGCCCAGTCCAGGATGTTAGCCGATGCTTGCTGCGAAGCTGTTTTCAGAGGCGGGCCGCTTTCTAAGTAAGAAAGGGCAAAAACTGGCTTGTCGGCTCGTCGCCCATCGTTTGCCGTGTGGCGATTGACTTCTAGGACCGCAGCCTTGCGGTCCGGGAGGGTTTATACGCTGTCCTGCCGTAAGGGCGGACATTGTGGAAGCGGTCAAATATATCTGGTCAAGGCTTGGAAAGGTGTCGACGCGCTGAGAATTATCACAGCTGGTCTGGTGACCAAGGGCGAAGAAATACGACGAGCTAAAACTGCCGTAATGACTAAGTGAGGGGTAAGATCCACGATCTACTGACAAGTGAAGTTTGAGGGAATGAACCTTGACGGTTTTCATCCCGCTGCAGGGACATTGCTCTGTATCGATAACGCCATACTGATCTGCCAATTTTGTAACTGGACTCTACGTAATATACCAGAAACGTCTTGATGTCGGTCCGGCTTCCTAATAATCCGGGCAAGGCCAAACTACGGGACAAAAGTTATACTTTATTGTTCACAAGACTCCAATGGTATGATTACAATGGCATTGCATAAGACTTTTTGAACAGGCCTTTGATGACACTTTTGACGTCCGCGTAGCCTTCAAATAGAGTATTACCTCCAGCAGCGTTTTGCGCAAGAGCCATTTCGCCGCCAAGTACTGGCTGCTTGATATCTAGAGACGCAATGCCAGGGATATCAACCCTGTGCCTGGCGTGATATGTAAATCCAGTACGGTTCGAGGTGGAAGGTTCCGACGGGTGAATGTCGGTGTCGATGGGATGAATTTCATGCATGCCATCAGGTGATATAATAGTGCTGAAGTACTGCTGCGGGCCGTCGCTCACCGAATAACTGTGCCAGATCGTTGTCTTGAGACCATTGTCGAAAATCAATATCCAAAGGTTCCAGCCGGATTGCCCAAAGCCAGCGCCGTATTACCTGTCAAACCAGGACATAGATTTCTCTGGGACGATCTGGATCACCTCGCCCTTGTATGTGATATTTCTAGTGACCCACTCCTCAGGTAGTATAACCAATTGCTACCCCATTGGAAGTATCCGTTACCACCGTCGTACATGTTTGACCCTTTCGCAATACTCGTCAAGCTAAACTCCGCGCCTAGAACGATACTCCTGCAAACCATCTCCGAGATGAGATCTGGGCTTGGACCACATATGTGTAGGATGTTTTGAATATGACGCGTTTACTTGCCAAAACCAGCATCGCCTCGTCTCAGCGTGCCAACCTTCTGTGACCAGCAAGCCAAGCGGCGGGGGGCTGGTACTACTGATCAGAATTGGCTTCCGAAGATGTGTTGTACTTCAGACCACCTAAACCAGCATCGTTTTTGTCTCGTCTAATGATCTGAACGAGATCCGGGCGAGACGCTTGAGGCTCTTAGATAAAGATAAAGACTAAGGTCCCATTACTTCTAAGAGCCTACAGTGCCTAGCCCCTAGCAAGCGTCACATACCGATGAATTTTTGGAATCAGACGAACGGACAGTAGGGTACTTTATGCTGCGCCATCATCATCAACGTCGGCTAAGAAGGCTTGATCGACGAAATCATGTTTATTTGTTGCAGAACGAGGGTAGTTTGGCATATCCGTATGACTACCCTGCTAATAGTAGACTAGATACTAAGTGCCGCAGGTACGTACAGGAAGTTCGATGAAGGAGTCCGTTGTGAGCCACTGCTGTGGCGGCATGCGCTAAGACGTTGAATGCCTGAACCGTGTCCTCGGCAGGAATTCCAATGGGTGGTGGCGTCCCAGCGCTGACTACTTCCGGCTGGAATCTTTTGGCTGAATTCAGCCCTGAATTCTAAGCTTGGCTTCCGAAAGCGTTCACTTTCTAGCATCACAATCTTAGTTGAACCCAAGCGCCTGCTAACTGGCGATCCGCGGATCTAGACAAGGCTCTCGATCGGAATGGGTCTGCAAGGATTGACGCCACTTTACACTTCTGACTCTTTGGTTAATCTTCAGAAGAAATATAAAACACGATCCAAAACTTATTTCCTAATCCACCTTTTCTCTGTCAGGCAATGCTATGAGGAGCAGTACCCTCAAACAAGCTGCCAGTCGATAGAATGACGATTAAGCGAAACGGGCGCAGCTTTGCTCTCGCCCTTGCATGCCCTTTGCTAATCGTTGAGGCATCGTACCTACCTGTCAATGCTGAGGAAATTTCCAGATGCGTTGTGAGTAATATTTACTCCATCTTTCATTATTGAACGTCCTTAACCCCTACTGCCCCTTGATCGTAATTATGAAGATATGCCTAACATCGATCAGATGGACTGCGTATCTCGTTCTCTCGATCAAACAGAATATGTCAAAGAAATCCATGATAGTCTTTGTCGGGACAAAGGTTTTCAAGCTAGAGCTCATCGTTGTGTATTCCAAGACTGTACAGTCATGGAGAATTTCAGTAAGACCACCATGTGATTATAACACCATCCCCACGCTCTACCCCCGTTTTCAACCATTCTATTTCTGAGAAGATAAATAATTAGGGTTCATCAATGGCACAAATTCAGCGTGTGGCATCCCGAACATTGATAACCGCCATGTGCTACGCACAACTACTATTGTAGTTTCTGTTTTTGCCGCGTTTTTTGTGGCAATCCGAGTAGCGTCCAAGATCACAGGGTCTTCCTCTTGGGGGGCTGACGACACGCTATTGGCTTTATCCTCTGTATGTGCTGACGATGACGAGCTTGCTGAACCAAGTCGCATACTGATAAACGAAGGTACTAGCCGTTTCTTTGACCATATCTACTCTGCAAAGTGAGTTACCAAATTTTCGAAAAACGCCAGTGATGTTCCTAACCCTTACAGTGATCTATTGGGGCCTCGGCCGCAACATTTGGGTTCTCACGGAGCATCAGATTACTACCTTCTTCAAGGTGAGCCATCGAGTTGCCTTGTTGATGCGTTGACCACGTTCTAACAGTTCAGTTCTTAGTTGTTAATGAGTTCTCATACCTGCTCAGCCTGTCTTTGATCAAGGCGTCGATTCTCGTTTTTTTCCTGCGGATCTTTCAGGACACCAAATTTCGCAAGGCTGCCTGGTGGACAGTGGGCTACATTGCTTTTTCCACTGCACTCTTTGCAGTTCTAGCATCGACTACCAGAGTGCCTTTCTCGCTTTTCTGGGAAGGATGGAAGATTAAGTCGACGCGAGGTATCATCCTTGACACAAATGTTTTATGGATAACGCATGCCGCATTGAATCTTCTTCTCGACCTCTGGATGCTTATCTTACCAGCGACTCAAACATATCGTCTCGGACTAGTTTTCAGGAAAAAGATCGGCGTTATTGCTATGTTTAGTGTCGGTTTGTTGTAAGTCGCAGCCCCCAGTGAGCTTTGTGCAGCGACTAATCGAGAGAATCTAGTCTAACAATAGTCAATATAATTCGTATCCCAACTCTGCTACGCTTTGATACATCAATGGATATCACTAGTGAGACAACTTTCCAATCGCAGTGCGTAAGCTTTGTCTGTGCTAATGGTGCTCGCTTAATAGCCAATTCCGAGGAAATAGTTCAATGGTCAGTTATTGAGATTTGTGTCGGGGTCGTAGTGGCATGCATGCCTCACGCGCGTCAACTAGTCGACAGCCTGGTGTGCCGTATTGGTACCGGAGATGGAGGGAAAAACAGTTTTGTTACGGAAGGAATTTTCCCAGAACGATCAATCGAAACCATCGCAACGACCCCTTGAATTGAAAATTCCAGCCAATAAAATGAAGGTAAATCGCGGAATTATAGACCATACAATATGAATGATAAATGAGTTACGGCTTAGTTGAGTTAATCGCTCAAATGACAAGACGAATTACGGGTTAACAGATTTGTCAGTATTCATCTAATAGTCTTCAAAAGTCATGCCGGCTTGTTCACGTTGGACAGAGGAGCATTATCTGAAGTGATATCGAGAATTGCACATAGGTCCCTTTTGACTAGTTCTAATTTGGTCTTCGGAGTGTGGATTAGCTTGTTGAGTGGCACAAGTGCAAGAGGTGTGAATAATGTAACAATGCTCCCAAGAACGTGTCTCAGGAGGTCAAGAAGTCCGGTCTTCTTGCTCGCCGTCCCCAGATAAACAAGTTCCCAGATTTCTTTTACGAGTTGGCAATTGCTTAGTCGCCTGGACAGTCATGATCCTCAGCTCCTGTATCTTCGATGACCCTTAGATTGTGTTCAAGACCCCGAGACAAATCGTCGTTGACTGTAGCTGGGAAATTGTCGTGGAGTATGGTTTCTATGGGCGGAAAGTCGGTGATCTGGACCAACGTGTCCTAGGTTCGTGACTGTGGCTTAATTACTAATAAGACACGCATTGGAAATTCTCTGAACGATCTTAATTCAGCCAGTAATTACACGATAATCACATCGTTGTTGTTGTCGTCATACTCGTGTAGGGCGTCAACCACCAGAATCCACGAGCATGAAACGCCCTCGATGTCTTCGAGAGCCGATAGTGGAAGAATGACTAATTGATCTCATTACTGAGGCAGAGACTCGTTTGAAATATTGATGCGCTCACCTATAATTTAGAAATCGTCTCGCCTTTGCTCAACAGTAAACGAACTGTACTCTCGTACCTCTTCCACACAGCCATTTCGAGGGCCTTCAATCGATGTCCGAAGGTTTTATCAATCTCAGCTCCAGCGGCCAGAAGCTTTTCTATCATAGTGTCATTTTCAGCAGACGCCGCCATGATCAAAGCGCTGCTACCATGGTGGTTTGCGTGGTTGATGTCGACTCCCCGAGAAAGGAGCAGGTCAACATCGCAGTAGACATTACGGGAAGCACCCAAGGATAACAGCGTGATCCATCTGTTATCAGTTACTTGGACATGCGGTATTTGTCTTAATAGAAATAAAGGAACGTTTGCATCAGGCTGATGGATGCCGTAGTCTAGGTTGACGTGATGTCGTAGAGCCTCGTCAAGAAGGAGGGTCTGATGGTTCATATCTGTGGGGATCCTGGCTCCAGCCTGCAAAAAGCGAGTGACTAGGGCTAACGTGGACGTCTCACAACCAGCGGCCTGGAACAGAACCGAGTCAGCGAGGGTCTGTTCTCTCCCGAGTGTGTTGGGCTCAGCGCCATAAGATAATAGGCACTCCACAACCTCCTCCAAGCCGTACTTGGCTGCCAGTTGTATTGGGAACATCGCTCGTCCACCAAGGCCACATGAATCGGCGCCTTTCTCAAGTAGGAGTGCGAAAATAGCCTCACCCTGGTGGCTGATTCCCTCCTCTACGAATTTCATCCGATAAGAAGGCGCAAGGCGTTTGAACTGTCGAATCCCTCTTATAGCCGCTTGGAGAGACGATATCACTCTTGATTGCCCCGTACCCTCTTCCAACAACTCAAGCTCGGTTGTTTCGCTGAAGCGTCTGGGATACGAATAAAGACGACCATGAATGGGACATGAGGAACCAGTAACTTGACACACGGACAATCCTACGTCCGGAAAGTTCCCATCGGGATCGACCTGAGCATCTTCTAGCAGGAACCTGACAAGCTCCAAGTGTCCATGTTCGCTCGAGCCACCAACGCCCTTCCTGATGCCAGACTATCTCGACAAAGAAGCTCTGGCCAATGCTGGTTCAAGACCTTCAGAACTTCTGGATGATTATTTGCAGCCGCCGCAATAAATGGCTCGAGACCTGACGCCGGGAGTTGTGATCGCAAACGTGCTGCTTCAAGTAGAAGAGTTAAAACAGTACCATGACCTTTCTGCGCAAATGAAAGGATACCAGAGCTTATATCGTCCTTAGTGAGCTGGTGACAAATCTTCGCTTCGAGGATTGCCGTCATCAGCTGGGTATCACCAGTTGCACAGCTCAGCTTAAATCAGTGAACAATGTCTCCGGGTAAACTCTGATCTTCCTTCTCGAGATGCCGACGCATGCTGTCTCTTGTAAAGTAGCATGATCCTCCCCAGAACATAGCGAGCTTGCTAGCTCGAGTGCGTAGCTCACAATGTTGGTTGGTCATGGACGAACCCTTTCAGAACTACAGGCTCTATGTCATTTTCAAGCGTTACAGGTCGACACTTTTCGATGGATTTCACAATAGCACGAATAATTGGCAGATGTCCCCGCTCTACGGCGATGTCGAGCGCACCTCCCACCTGCCGTCCAGAAATATTGAGAGTCTCAAGCTGATCCAAAAGCATTTCCACAGTGACTGTGAGGCCAGAAAAAGATGCAGCTTCAAGAGGAGCTTACGGCTCTGGACTATACGCCCTTTTGAAATTGTTTGGAAATGGGGTTGCGTCCTGCCGTCGAAACCCAAAGCCTCCTGTAGCAATTCCTCCACCCCGTCAACGAAGCCTCGCTCAAGAAGAGATAGATTATCCTTATTGGAGAGCTCGTTTGATGTTTGACTCTCTTAAATTACTGGACTTCCCGTTCACGCTATGGGAAGGGGAAGACGCCCAGGGAAGGAATAGCCTTTCTGCACCATTAGGTACATCAAGGATTCTTGTCCAGCCTCAGCAGCCGCATTAAAAGCATTTCGTGAGACATCGTTACGGCTGCCGTTAGCCCCAGCCTTGAGTAATAACAAGACTATGTCTCCATAGCCACGACTAGCTGCAAGTCGTGTCGATCTTTTGTAAGGAAGGGTCAACATCCGCCGATCGGTATTCCCCATTTCAGCCAACAAAAGTTGAACTATCGAGTGACGTCCCGCCAAAGAGGCAGCTTCAAGTGCATGACCATATGATCCTCAAGCGTCAATATTCGCCCCCTTCTCCACAAACAATAAAGCAAGTGAACGGTGACGAAGAAGAGATGCCGCCCTGAGAGGAGAACCAAAAGGACCTTCGGTCTCGATATCGAACCCGAGACTTAAGAAGTACTCCACAAGGCCCATGTGGTTGACTACAGTCACCAAAGCAATAGCATTGTTAGGGATGAAATCTCTTACGCTGGCATTCTGGTGCAGAAACTGGCGAAATATCTCTCCATCACCCCCTTCCATTGCTTGAAAGATACTCTTTTGAATCTTCGATGTAACTTCATTGATCTTTTCCCAGGGTCGTAGCGACTGGAGCCTGTTAACCACCTTGACAAAGCCTACCAACGCTGCAGTGTCGAAAGCCGTTTCGTAATCTTCCTTTCCAAGGAGTTTTTTGCTCTTTTCCATGATATCAATAAGTCGTAACGCCGTATCTTCTCTCCCACCATGACAGGCGGCTTCAAGGGCGTCTTTTTACACAGAGCCTTCATGGATATCTGCTCCGGCAATCAAAAGTTTGTCCATCACGACATTGTCACCGGGAAAGTAGGCAGCATGCAAAGGGCTACCATGTCGCTCTCCCTCGATATTTACCTCAGCACCATGCGAAATAAGTGTCTCGACTATGTTCTCATGCCCGAACAGAGCGGCAAGGTAGATTGGAGATTGTCCTCGGCTGCTTCTCTGATTAAGATCTAGGTCAGGAACGTTACACAAGATCTTCTTCAAAGGCGAATGAAGGCCGAAGGCACTGAGGATGAATAGATATTCGTTGTTGGAAGTGGACACTGTGTCTAGTCGTGGCTTCATGGGACGGTTTCTAGGTAATTTGGATGTGATGTCTCGCATATTATCAATCCAGAGTTCGAACTCCCAGACGATGTCCCAGTCCTGTTCGAAGTTGAAAGTAGTAACACTTTCCAAAAGAGACTCATCTCCAGGGGTATTAATGGCAAGGCTGAGTGAAACTCCCGCGTGAAAAGCCCAGTGGATTGCAGCGTAAACATAAAAGTCGGCAACAGCCTTGACGTGGAGGGCGCCCACAGGCGAGAAAGGACCTTTCAGACAAGACTCAAGCCTAGACGACCTCCTGGGTATCAACTCGGGCCTGATCCTGATCAGCTTGGTCACAGTCGTCTCCGTGTCCGTCCTGGGCATCATGTACGGCTGGAAGCTCGGCCTCGTCTGCGTCTTTGGTGCCCTCCCCCCGATTGTGTTGAGCGGCTTCCTACGGATCCGCCTTGAGGTCAAACTGGAGGAAGATATCTCGGAGCGCTTTGCCAGCAGTGCCGCCCTTGCGACGGAAGCCGTCTCTGCCATCCGCACCGTAGCGTCGCTCACTCTAGAGAACAAGATGCTCGCGATGTATCGGGAGAGGCTGGACGTCGTAGCGAAGAAATCTGTCAAAGCGCTGACGCTCACCATGCTTTGGTACGCCTTCTCGCAGTCCGTCAACTTCCTCTCCATGGCTCTTGGGTTTTATTACGGCGGGCTGCTTGTGTCTACCGGCGAGTACACAACCGTGCAGTTTTTCGTCGTCTTCATCGCTGTCGTGCTAGGTGGAGAGAATGCGGCCACGCTCTTCCAGTATACGATGAGCATGACCGGGGCGACGGCCTCGGCCAACTACATTTTTTGGCTTCGTCGGAGGGTTCCGAGCGTCGATAACTCGTTCACGGACGACGAGAATGACGCCCAGGGCGATGCGTCGCAAGACGCCCCCGAGAACCATGCCATCGGCGTCCGTTGCCGAGCTCTCGAGTTTGCCTACCCTTCTCGCCCGCAGTCGAAAGTGATTTCGGGCGTCGATATCAACATTCAACCGGCCAGATTCGTCGCCTTTGTCGGCCCATCTGGCTGTGGAAAGTCCACCATGATTAGCCTCCTCTCTCGCTTCATAGACCCGATATCTGGCTCCATCGCGATGAATAGCCGCCCGATCCACGAGCTGAAAATGCAAGACCATCGTGGGCGCCTCGCACTGGTCCAGCAAGACCCAGTGCTGTACCAAGGTAGTGTCCGGAAGAACATCGCCATGGGCTTAGCAGAGTCCAGAGACGTCACGGACGCCCAGATAGAGAAAGCCTGCAGGGATGCTAATATCCTCGACTTTGTCTCCTCGCTGCCCGAAGGGCTGGAGACCGATGTTGGCCTCCGCGGGGCCAGGCTCTCCGGCGGCCAGCGGCAGCGTATGGCTATTGCCCGGGCTCTGATCCGGAATCCAAAGGTCCTGCTCCTCGACGAGGCGACAAGCGCGCTGGACACGGAAAGCGAGAGGCTAGTTCAGGCGGCGCTCTACGAGGCTGCTAGGGATGGGAACAGAACGACCATTGCGGTTGCGCATCGACTGAGCACTGTCAGGGACGCGGACTGCATCTTTGTCTTCCAGAGCGGGGAGATCACCGAGAAAGGGAGCCATGTTGAGCTGATGGAGAAGAAGGGGGTTTATTTCGAGATGTGTAAGGGACAGGTGCTGGACAGAGCTCTCGTCTAAGGGAGTGACAAAGCCTATATGAGCACTTAAGATAGAGTATATGATAAGGATATTATTCATCGTCATAGAAGATTAAGGAGAGCAGTGTTATTGGTGTTTTATTAACTATATCTTACCTGATTGTAAGAATTGCGTTAAACTATCGGTGAAAGACTCGTGAGAAATCATTATATCAGTACATGCAAGACGCTAACCTGCTCTTATCAGAATGAGTTGGTGGTAGGGTGAGATAGTTGTGTAGTATAAAAGTTCAAATAATATAGCTTGATATCAACGTGAATGATCTGTTTAAATATCTAGCTGGCCTTTAATGTGCTAATATAGCTTGAGATCTATCTATATGTTAGAGCAAGGCTGAGAAGGCTACCATAAACTTATAGTGGCATGTGTGGCTGTCCATGGATGCTATATATAAGATACAAAGTCTCTTGGGCCTTATCTCTCTTTGCTCTTGTAGCTCCTTTGGTAAAAAGCCGTGAAAAGATGCCTATGTCGCTCGGTAAGTATGCCACTTAATAGCTAATTAAAAGGAGTTTCTCCCCTGCGTATATGCTTGTAGATGTAAGACGTGACTAATGGGATTTACTGCCCACCAATTGCATAACGGTAATTAATCGGTGAAGTGGCTGGTATCAGGCTAAAAGGTGTTCAGAGGTCAGAATGCAGAAAGTCATCTAGGCGAGGTATCATAAAACCACCGCCAGAACCGCCTGCCTTTTGATTGAAGCCATCCCATGATTTGCAACTCCTGTCATACTATTCCAAGCTTGACTCACACCGAGTCTTCCATCAATCACAATGACGAATTCTTATGTCTCCACTACCGCTCTGTTAGCCACTTTCATTCCTGGCATCTTCGGCCTCAACGCTCTAATTCGGCCAGAAGCAGCGCTACGACAGTTTAACTTTCCTTCTACCAGCAACATTGAAGCACGTCGAGTTCAGCACGGTCTCTTACGTATTTACGGTATCCGCAACGTTGTTATTACCTCCATGATGGTTCAGATGTGGATTGCAGACAGCCACAACATGCTCGGATGGGCTTCACTCATTGGTTCTACCCAGGCAATTGTTGACATACTCGTTACCAGGGAGTTAACTGGGTCGAGTGATTGGCTGTCGATGTTTTTTGTACCTGTCGCGGTTGGATTTTGGGCTGTTCTAACGGGAAGAGTGTGAGCAACGGTTGCTGCTGACGGAACAGAGTAGCGGACGATATTAGCTGCGTAGGTGGGAACATGTATGGAAAGAACTTTTCCCTAGTCGGAAGTCCTATGTTATTGAAAGCAACTGTGATAGCCATCACGCACAGCGTGTCTACCGTCTTGCCATTTACTCTGTGCCATAGAAGCTGACTTGGGTGATCTATATAAGCACTAAGCTCTGAACAAGACCCATTACTACTGTAACCCAGCTGCACAGCCTTGTAACGGTATATCTAGGAGGCATTAGCCTAAATCAGGCAGGTAGCAATCTACGACTAGGTATATAAGGCACATATGCCTAGTCGAAGTGAGTCATTCTGTATCCTGGCATTGAGATTTAGGAGCCTGGCGTCTGAACAATGTACTGTGACATGATCTAAGCTCACCACTGCTACCACACGATATTATATGAGCTCGACTTGACTATTTATTAGGTTCATATTCTTTCACCTAGACCTCGAGTCAATAACGGTTGGGAATGACTGTCATAACAAACGATTTCGCCATCCAGACAGCATGACCAAGATGGTATCCGACACGTGCCCAACAAGTTTGCGACTAGCCAGATCAGCGTATCAATCGCCTTTCGCGCGAGCCGGTGCAACAATCTCTCACCCAAATACAGATCCATACGTTGCCTTGCGAGCAAATGCGCTCAGGACTCTTGTCGAAATGGGCTTCGATCCAAAGACTATGGTGGAGCATGGCATCGTCTGGGCTGAAGACCAAGACCCATTTGGTCATGTTACCCAATCACGATACATGCAATTTCTAGGAACTTGCTTCAATCGTGTCATGGAGAGTTATGATGGATACCTCAACGAAGAGGAGTACCAGCAGATGATAACAGGCAAAACCGTCATTCCTGTCGTCAAGAAATATAAACTTGATATTAAAAGACAAGTCAGGTACCCTGATGCTGTATGCTTATTTCTTCTTCAAACGCCGAGAAAAACATTAACAGGATTATAGCTCATCGCAGCATACAGGGAGGACAAGATCGAACCTGACAAGAACCACGGCACTACTGTGCTATTCTCCATCACTCAACAAGCTATTGTAGCTGAAGTCAAAGGGTATACTGTTTATATCGATGCCAAAACTGGTCGTCCCGTCGACATCCGAACAGTTGGCGGAGGGTGGCTAAAACTGTTTCAAGGCTTTTCGAGAAAGGCCGTAGAAGCTAGTGCTCTGAGAGAGAAATGGGATGAGAAGCACCCGAGAAAACCTTCTAAGCTCTGACTGGCTTGAGTTCCAGAAACAGTGGACATGATGGCGGATTATCAGCTGGACAGGAGCATGCCTGTACCCGCCAGGACTCCCAACGTTAATTCAAGCACAGTAATTACACCTTGTCTCGGAACACCAGGAACGGCGTTCTCATTACTTCCTTCGCCAGTGGCAGTTGCGGTTCTTGTTCCACTATCGTCGCTGTCTCCCTCTTTCTTAACCATATCCGACTTCTTGTAGACCAAAGGTACCGCAGGTACCCAAGTCGCAACCGCAATATCACTGAAACCGTTTCCAGTCTCTCCCACGACCACTCCCAAGTCCACCATGGTCGTACTGCCTGCAAGGGTTCCAGTGGGCTCAAGGCACGATACCACACCTTCTGAATATGTCAGGCCGTCCACGGTTGAGATGGTGGTGTATCCACCAGGAGGAGCATACACCACACAGTGCTGGGAGTACGTGTTAGAGGTAACTGGGCCAAGCGTAGATATGCATCCTCTGTGCACGACACCTAGATAATGGCTGAGTCTGTTAGTTTGGTGACCTTTTGACGCGATACTATGTAGATTGTACGTACCTTGGACAACAGTATGCAAGAGTCTCCGATTCATCCAATGGGTTCTTCCAGACGTCGGTAGGGTAAACATCCCGTCCATATCCATCACGCATTGGTGACAGCGTCTCCGCCAGTATACCTGATGCGCTCAACTTCCCATCCTCAGCGTGGGCTAATACCCCGACTGTCTTCCAGCCCGCGGGACAAGCAATACCAGGCGCAAAATATCTTCAAGTCTGATGAAGGAAGGCAGAAGTTTGCTGGTCCACGGAATTCCATTCTTTGCCACTGGGAAGGCAATCGCCGTAGGGTTCACTACTACACGGGGCTTGAGCGAGGAGAAGGTAGGGTGAAGTTGCGTTAACAAAGACAACATCATTTGTACTGGTTGCGCATGAAGATGGAGCGGTGTAGGTAGTTGTTAGTGGGCCAATGCTATAGGCGGTGATGCCAAAGAATTCCGTAGCCGTAGGCATCTTGTGCTGTAATCTTTACAATGGTGATCTGCGTCGATCACAGGCCTTTTTATTAAGTATAGCCCTGAATAGCCGCTATAATAGCCGGGAGGCACAGCTGACCTAGCTCATTTCGCGTCGGAGATAGTGGAATTAGGGCGCTTGGCAACACCTGTTGTCGCCTAGGCATTGCTGCATGATTTGCTGTCAGTCTTTAGGATAAGTTTACTTTTATCTACTCCGTAGCAAGTCTCTTGTAAAGACATTGATGTACGTGTACGTACTTATTGTGGCATGTGTGGCTGTCCATGGATGCTGTGGCGGGCCTAACGGCTGTGTGTAGCGTCAGCCAGCCATCATTGGCTGGAACTGGTGGGTCATCACGGACTAATGGTTCAACCGAGACCTAGCTTGTTCTCAATCTCCAACAATTCACGTTTGCCTGCCACCGTCGATCAAACTCTCTCTTCTTATCGAATCTCTCGCGCTCTACGCGCCTCATCTCGCCATGTCAGCTCCTCCCCGTACACACTCATCATTATCAGCATCTTCTCTCGACCTTTCCCGCTTGAATGCCCTGCCTCGACACGACTTGACCCGACCCGACCCAAACCTGGTAACGCCGACCAAGAACAGCCCGTGAATCGCGCTACAGCCATTATAAAATTCCGAATTATACCCACCTAACGAGCGCACCTCGTGTCTCCTTTTGTGGAATAATCGGGGCTTGTAGAGGGGACTTGCTCAGATCTCGCAGTTCACCTGGAGTCTGAGGCGACCTTGCGGTTCACCCGGAGGTCACAGGTCGCCTGGCAGCGAAGCCGGCTTCTTCTTGGTCTGTGTCGTCAAGTGTTGACATTACAGGTGAGTCCTTGGAGTCGATACTAACCATTTTGTTTCGCTGGTCTTCCAGCTATGACGACTCCATCATGTATCAACCTTGAACAAACGACGGCTGCCATTGAATGGCAATGGAATGGCGCGACGCGAACCCTCGTTATCCCAGACCCTACCAACAGCACGATACGATTCACCGCACGACTCGACATAACCCAGCATCGCGCTCTGTTCGAGATCGTGATACCCATCCGGTTCAAAGACAAAGGAACCGCCTCAGCTATATATCTCCGCATGAGCCCTCTCTTCATCAATTCCTTCGACTTCTCCACAAAGACAGAGCCCCCTGAAACCCTCAAGACCACATTCGACTCTGTAACGACAAGTCTCGACTTACAACTCACCAAGACTGTCGCTGTACTAGTCCCAATTTATGTGAAAGAGCCCGTCTCGGCAGCCCGGCCACGCTCAGGCAAGGTCCTCGACTCACTGTGTGAGCTATCCCGTGTCACCGCACTACGCGTCTATATCCGCGACTCGCTGTTGTCCGATGACCAACTTCGTTCCATCAGGGATGAGGTACATCAACGCAACCTCGAGCCATTCTCTGGTCCCGACTATGACATCTCCCGTATGTTTGCTGGCAACGGGGCAAAGGCTACGGTCCTGGCGCCCGTTGCACCACCCTCATACGAGAAATCTACGAGCTTGCAACCAGCTCCATCCTACGAACGTAAACGACCCCGACAAAATACCATTGAAGGGCCCAAATATAATGTCGACGAGATGTGGAAGAGGCTTTGCATGCTTGAGTCTACAATAGCTGAGATTCGAGAACCCAGGGCCGAAAGTACCAAGCCGCGAGACGAGAAGCAGGAGCTTCGCGATCCACAAGCACAAGCTGAGAATGCAGAGCCTGTAGATCAGTCACAGATGGTTCAGAAGCTAAGTGCTGAGAATTCACAGCTTCGAGACCGGGTGTCGTGCTTGGAGAGTAAACTCGCTGCGCTAGTAGACAAGCATGAAAGCCTGGAGAGAGAAATTGCAGGGTTACGAGATTCACAAGACGCTACCAATTATGAGGAAGATGCAGCAGTAATATCTATACGTGAGGACATCAAAGCATTAGAAGATAGAGCGGACTACATCGAGCGTGGAAAGGATGACGACGACTTTGCTAAGAAGTTGAAAGAAGAAGTATTCCATGAGTTGGCAGCTCGCGTCTCGGCTGGCTAGACAAGGATAACAAGTTGAAAGAACCCAGTCTCATCTCCAGTAATTCCAGCGATATGAAGTCGCAGCAACTTGAGGAGACTCGGGCACTCTACTATCAGAAACGAATCCATATAACGCTCAGTCCAGGCCCCGTTCTCAAGAGGACAATAAACAAGATGGCTGTCAATCGTACTGTGAGCTTTTTATTATATTGAGCCTTTGTGTTCCTCCCTTCTGACTTTTGCGAAGCAAGCCGACTTGTCCTTGGATGGTTAATTTGGGTCGGACTTTTGCTGAAGAAATGCGGCGTAGTTGAGTTTTATATATATTATAGTCAATTAATGAAACTGCAATGAAGTCAATAAAGCATTTGTCCATGCCTGGAATATTAATATTCTGGTTATAGGAGAGGCTTTGTTTCGCAATTCCAATACCCCTACATTTGCCCCATCTTGACAGGGGCTTAGGGCTATTACATATGTACCAAGACTCAAATACCAATCCGAGAACTCCCAATCTCTGTTATTCCTCATGCATGTCTCTATTCACCAAAGTCTCTTGACAATCTTTTATTAGCTATGTCTCAATCTATTTTCGCTGAGCGATAGAGAGTTTTCTGGTCTTCCGGCATGTTCGGAGCCATGGGTGGCCTAGGTCATGATGGCACCATTGTGTATTACGATAAGTAAGTTTACTGTTGTCAGCGACGCCGGGAAGGCATGGGCAAACCTACTCTGACGCCCACCCTTCTTGGTATAACACGGGTGGTGGGTGAACCTTCACTATTCACGGCGACTGCTGGGATCATCACCGAATATTTTTCTGCTTGGCATGCTTTGAT
>JABEXW010000835.1:0-21548 GCA_013266185.1 Fusarium sarcochroum
ATAGTAAGCTGGGGGGGCGGGCTGGCGCTCTTTGTGACCTTGGCCCAAGAAGATGCTGGGGGCGACAACGATGCATTACTCGTAGCGGGTGTCAACACAGCTTGAGTTGGCAAACTAACTGTCGGCGAAGCCTGGGTCCTGATCGGTTCAGTGCGATTCGCGCTTAATTTCTCAACCGGAGACTTGTCCACGAGCTTGGTTGTGCGAAAGAGGTCGTTAAACTCGATAACGTTCATGTCAAGAGAGTCAAGTTCGCGCGTCATCGGCACACCCTTAATTAAGGAAACACACTTCTTGGACACCTCATCCTGCAGGACCTCGTCGAGGAAAGGGGCGTAACCAGAATCATGTCCGATTCCTAATAGAACATGCTTGCAGTTTTGATTTCCCAAGTGCCAGCGTGTCGTTTCTGTTCATGTGTCAGCAAAACACTCGTCAAGAGGATATATCGACGGTTCTGAAATGAATCCATGACGTTTTGACACATACCTCGAATCTTGGAGTCAGCCCGCTCCTTGCCATACCCAACATCGATAAAATCGAAAGAGGCTTTGGCGCGTGTAAAGCCCAGAGCAAACTCTCTTGCGACGCTTGGATCCTCAATACTGCCATCTCGACACATTGCCTTGCCGAGACCAGCCACGTTAGCCACGACCCGGCACACAATTTCTAAAGAACCTGTGCGTTCGTGATTGCAAAGATCTGCCACGGCAGCGCGCAAAGCGTTGGCTGCTCTCTTTCCACCCTCGAGACCTTGGCTGATAAATTTGTCTTGGAACTATGCGCATGGTTAGCGAGAGCAAGCCCTGGTACACACGGCCAAGACTTTGGAGGAAAGGAGTCCAGCCATGTTTAGGCGTAGGCAAACATACAATTAGACCATCTCCATCAATCAATATCAAGACGTAAGGATTAATATTCTGAAGTCTTTAGCCATCACATTCCCGGCGCGCTGTCATGTTATCCAATATACCTTGAGCTCATCATTTTCCGTCACCACCCATTTGATATGGGACTCGGCGTCTTGTAATTTTGTCTGTAGTTCTCTTCGGGTCTGGGTCGCAGCATTCAAGTCGAGCTCGGCTTCGTGTAATTGCTGTTTGAGCTTTAGATTCTCTTTACCCAAGTTCTCCTCGATCGCTTGGCAATAAAGCAAAAGGTCCTATTGACAAAAAGAAAATCAGCAATGTTCAAGTTTCGAGTACTGCATGTTGAGAATCTGCGCCAATGACGGACGAAAGGAATATTGTGGGCGGATGCTGAGCAGGGCGAAGCATATTGTGTGGGCGCGTACCTGTAGCAATTTTTCTCTAGAACTCTCATAGGCTTGAACTGTTGAATATCGCTGAATAAAATCCTGAAATGCAGCGGTGGTTGCCATGTTGGAGAACCGGGGGCTTCTCTTGGAAGCTATCGAAGCTAATCGCGAACAGGTAGGTGGTGGATTCGAGATCCTTGGATCGGGGTTGAAAAAGTAGAAATTATGGCACCCTCGGTAGTTGAGCGCGAGAGATGATAAGAAAAGAAGAGAGATGAGTAGGGAAAGAAGCAAGGAAATAAAAGCCCTGGGTTGTCGATTGGGCGAGCGGGCAGTTAAATGTTAAAGCAAGCGAAAGAGCTGAGATGAAAGGCGCGCGTCAAGTTTGGGGCAGTTGATATAGCTGCAGGTCAGTAAATCAAACTGCTCTACAGCCTGCTTGAGGTCTTTCTTTTTTTGGCTTGTTGATCCTGGTTCGTTGGCTGGCACCTGGGCGGATTGGTGGTAGTTTGTTTGTGTGCGCAAAGATCAAAGGAAGAGAGAAAAAAAGATCAGCTGCTGGCCTCTGTCGGATTGCAGCCAACACACCCTCTCGTTCCGTCGGAGCAAGGGGATTGGATGGGGTAGGATGAAACTGCACGTCTGGGGGAGATGAGACGAGAAAAGTGCAATCAGTTAGTTGCGTTGCAGAGAGAAGCAAGCATAAAACTGAAAAACGAATCCAGTCACAGTCGCGAAAGCTGATTCTGCCTTGGGTGCGCTTTCTTGTTACTGTACGTATTCTTTCTTCTCTCTCGTCTGATTAAATTCTTTTATGGTAGAATGAGGAGAAAAAGATGACGTTGGTTGTGTTTAAGATATGAAAGGGATAAAGTTGCTAGAGCAGTGTGTGGCCTTTGCAAAACTTTTTTTTTCTCTGTCCTGTTTTCCCCTTGCGCCTGCCTTGTCACTTTACAAAAGCCGAAGCACCATGGCTCCTTCCCGTCAGTGATCAAAGTGCTAAGCAGCCCCAGGGACAGGGGTGATCAGCCCATGCAGCCTGCAACTGCAGATCCACTGTGGAGACGCGCGCCAAATGTGAAAGGCATCCGAACCCCATGCCAGGCCAGGCACGATGGGGTGAACCTCCACTCTTTCCTACCGTTAGAGAACGCCTTGTCGTGGAATGGCTGTAAGACAAGGAACTCGGTCAAAGACACCTATAAATGGGTGATATGTTTATGCCATATATAATTCTAATGAATTGAGGCGATTTTCACAGGCTATCGAGGAGTTTGTGAGTCATGTCGATCAAGTTTAGGGCTATGACTGAAGCGAAACTTACTCGACGGCCCGTCTTTGACAAGCAGCTAAACGCCTCCAAATTACGACGTAGTAATACCTACGCAAGCATTTCATTCACAAACATACATATACATGATACATAGGTATGCATGCCAACTTCCTGCCTTACCTATACACGCACAGTATCCGTCTCAAAATATCTCACATTCACATTGTCAAAACAACCTTTCTCGGCCAGTTGTCGAGTTACAAGATGGCAGCACAACTAACGCTGCAACACCATCGGCTCTTGAGGCCACCAACAGCAATCCCGTCCCTTTGTGAGCCTATCTTAGGGCTCAAGTCCTCAGCCTGATCATGCTGGAGGCCGTGCAAGCTGCATGTTTCGCGTGTCAAAGATAGTACTTGAAACCCCCCATCCAATCAGCGGGTCTTCATATTGCCGTACGCGTGAGAGTGCATTGCCTAGAACGCCTTGTTAATATGGATGATGTACAGAGGCGAGAGCACGTTGCCTCATATTCAAGTACCCGCTCGTTGGTCCGTTGCACAACGGCTGGCGATTTAGGCTAACAACGGCCGTCGATATAGACCTATCATCTAGTTGGTAAGGATACCCAGTCTGCCTTGGTACATCCGATTATGTGCAGCTTACTGTTGGGCCGCAAAAGAGATTCTGGAACAACCACTGAGCGATGAATACTCCAAGCCTGATTTGAAGTTACATATCTCGGGTGCAAAAATAATGCAGTATACCAAAGGACTGCCTGTTAGTAACTGACCGAGTGCACACAATATTGTATTACATCCAACAACTCCGACTCTTTTCATCTAATTTAAAGATTATTGATTCAACCCAGTAGTATGAAGAAATATTGTTCTTTTCGTAGGCAGTAGATCCCTCAATACCACTGATTCAGCAATTCAAATGAGATCAGGTATTCCCGCTTCTGTTGCAGCCGGAAATTGGTTCAGCATCTGCCAGACTGTATCATCTCCCCATCCACCTCCAAACTGCCACAATGAATCATTGCCCGCAACACCGCACTGGTCGTCCGTTAATGGCAGAGGAAGCATCGACATATCTGGCCCCGCTGTAAGATCATTGTAGACAAGGTCACCGGTCGGGAAGAAGGGCGCCATTGTGTTCAAGTTGTCCACCGATGGGAACATCCATGCTGTATCCGTTGCGGACAGTCCAACAAAATCATTGGGACACAGAGATGAACTACCCGGCGTAGATCCTGTAGTTGTCCTGCTTGATCCTACCATAGAGTTGTCATTTGCAGATATTGTTGAGCCACCCTGCGCCTTTTCCATGGCTCGCTTGAACCGAGCAACGATAGCCCTCAGCACACCCTGCGCGGACTTGGCTAGTGGATTGCGCTCTTGAATCGCCGAAAACCTTTCAATCGTCCAGTGAAAGTGCTCGATCGTCTTGTCTGTGTATTCGGTGTGCTCGCGAGGGAAGAGGATGTACACGGACGCAAGAAGCACAATCGCATCGAAGCTTGCAAAGAAGAGCATAAAGTTCCTCCACGAGTCTGGTGGTAGGCCCTCGAAAGTCATCTTTTGTATCTCGAGCGTTTTGAGACTCGCATGAATAGCTTCCACCCTGCTTTCAAGGCGGTTGAAAATGTATGGTCGATGCAGCGCCATCTTGCTGAACTCGTGTAGACTCGCAAAGTAGTATCGGTTTGCTGGATACCAGTGCGCCTCGGGTAGGTGATCCCACCGCGTATCTGGGTTGTCCAGTCGGAAAGAGGACGGCATTTTCTTGTCAAGATCTAGAATACTCTGGTGTATCTGATCGATCTTTCCAAAGTCCATTGGGTATGATCCACCAATCTCAAGGTTCTGGATTGCCAGTAATGGCCCACAGAGCTGGTAATTCCATAGAAGTCGAGATATCGGTGTGGGTTGGTCGTCTTCTCCTCGGGGAACCACTGGCGTCTTGTCGCGATTTTGAGGTATTGGCGCATCAACGGGAGGCGTAGGAAGGGTTTGGTTCCAGTCAACAGTACCTGGGCGTCCTAAAATCATTGCGCAGTTTAAATCCCAGATGGAAAGCAAGAGATACATCCTTCTCCTCCTCTGGATATGCCATTGATTCTCTAGGATGCTCTCCACACTTGTGTCCTTGGGTTTTGGATCCAAGCTATCACGATGCATTCCTATATCCTGCGCATCGCGAATCGCAACGGATATCGTGTGCCACTGTCCGAAACATCAGTTATTTCTTCCAACCCAGTTCATAAGAAATACTCACTGCATCTGTAACTTTTGCCGTAAACTTGTGGAATGAAGCCCTTAGAAATTGCGCCTGCACCGTTGCCAGCGATAGATGCTTCTTCCCCAAGAGGTTAACAACCGCCTGCCCCGACTCGCTATACTCAACGGCTAGATCTTCAAAGCTCATGCCACCTGCAAACTTGAGCGCATCGAATGTCGGGTCTGGTCGCTCAGGTAAGAGGAGTAGCGCCGTTGCGATAATTTGAAATACAACGGCCGGAAACGCACGGAGTTCCGGTCTTAGCCCACGAGGACCGATATCTGAAAGTGTCGAGAAAGGAAGAGAGTTCCACTCATCAAGTTGCGCATAGAAGATATCCGGATCGATCGGATAGTACTGCCAGTTGAAACCGCGTAGATACATTTCGGCCAGCTTGTCGATAAAGCTCTTAGCAGGTAGTTGCCGAATAATGGCTTTGTACTTTTCCCTCAAAGCGAGCTCCTTACCGGGAGACCCTACGGGAGATCCATAGGACCTTGCGTGCATGTTCGGAGAGCCATCTTCGCCATCAGTGAGCGATTCAATCCGCTTGAGAATTCCCATCGTGGATGCGCCGTTATGAGCGTATCCCCAATCAGCCACCTTGGACGATAAGGGCTCGTTAAAATCATCATCGGGCGAATCACTTGACTGCACCGGCGATGGGTTAACTTGGCTGATTGAATTCCCTGAGCGAGCTGGCGAGGGCTCTGTAGTCTGCTGCTGCTGAGAAGTCTGCTTGACCGTTGGGGCGCCTGTCTCATAAACACAACCTGATTCTTTGTTTCGTGATTTGCAGTTACCGCATGGTGATTCACGATCGCACTGTATGGAGTTAGTCTCACCCATGCTCTCCTTGAGGACTCCTACGCACGCGTTGTTTTCTCCGATGGCATTCGGTGCATGATATGACAATTCGTCTTCTTTTCCTCACACGAGGACCATCTCCATCATCATGCCCTGCTGTCATGATGGCTTGCTTGATTATAGACTGTAGATGATTGCTTGATGAATAGGTATAACAACATCACATGATTTGAAACTTGGATAGATAGGAGACTGAGTGATTTGAGTGGGGAGTAAGCATAAGCAGGTCTATATTATTATTATGCCTTGGAGGATGAAGGATTAAGGTCCAACTACTCCCTCTTAAGTCCGGGCCCTCTAGAACTGGCGTCACTACTAGTGGGGTAACTTGGTTCAATACCACCCACCCGATCTCCAATTTCAGCCCTGCCACTGCCTGTGCCTCTTGGAAGGACCCACGCGATTGAAGGAACATTTCTGAGGCGGTAAACCCGAAGAAAGTGCATAGAAGCTCAGGGTAACAGGTGCTATAAGCCCAAACGTGAAATAGCTGAAAGGCAGCCATCAAACAGGCTACCAAACGACCTTGTATGATTTCTTTTCCTTGAAACGCGAGCACCATCGTAGAACATGGCTGGAAACGGTGTCAAGATGGAACCCAGGCTTATGCGGATGGACGGAAACGTATATGTGCTTGGTAGGTGTCCCCAATCAGGGATCAAATCTTATTGCTGTTGTATGTAGATGAGTTACTTGAATGGCTGCTTCCATGCAGTCATGATATTGATGTCAGACCCCGCTAGATGTCTCGATAACTCCAGTGCAGCCAGCCTGTCTACCGCGCCTAAACGGCCAGGCGAATCCGAACCCGAGTCAATCTCGGACCTCAACGGACCCGCTCCGTGTAGGCCTTCCAAGCTGCGGACCGGTACCGCTCAGCCTCCTCCTCGGGATCGCCCGCCTTGATGATACCTCGTCCAACAATAGCAATATCGGCACCAGCAATACCAACAATCTTTTGTGGTGTGTTGTATTGCTGTCCCTTGCCATCGCCCTTGATAGCTTCGTTCTCATCTGCACCCTCGGGGGGCAATTGACAGCCGGGGGTCATGTGGATGAAGTCATCGTCGGGTTGTGAGTTGAGACATTCCTGTGAGACGAAGCCCATGACAAAGCTCTTGTGTTCCCGTGCGGCCTCTACACAAGCTTGTGTGTATTCCTTGTTCATGAAGTTGCCTTGGCTTGACATTTGTGCCAGGATAAGCAGACCCCTCTCGATCGGCGCCTCGTCAATACCAGGGAAGACTGTCTCATCGCCCTCGGGAATCGTCTTGACAAGTCGTGGTGAATCGGCCGACTCGTATTGCTGGGTGACGGTGGTGGTAGAGACGATGCTGCCTTTTCGGCCGTTGTCTGGACGAGGGGGTTCGGGCGTGTCCTTGCTGGTCTCAGCGTCTGAGCGCTCGCTATCCTCATCTAGCTGGCTGGCCGTAGGAGTTCCGATGCTGATGGATGTCTTGACCTCGTAGTGGTACCGCTCGAGCCATCGGTTGGCAGCGTTAGCCAGGGACGTGACAGAAGCCTTGCCAGGAACCATGTTGACATTGACAATGTGCGCCCACTCAATAATGCGTGCAGCTCCGCTAGTATACTGCAGCTCGACCGTGTTGCCAATGTCACCAAACTTGCGATCCTCGAATATCAAGAAACCATGCTTGCGGGCTAGTGTGGCAAGCTTAGCACCGGTACCTGTCCTATGGTCAAAGTCCCAGCCTGCCACCATATCATGATGAGTCTTGAGAACAACGATGGAGGGACCAATCTTATCGGCGAAATAGAGGAGTTCGCGAGCGGTTGCGACATCGGCGCTGAGGCAAAGGTTCGAAGCCTTGAGGTCCATGAGCTTGTAGAGATGCCGGCTAAGAGGATGAGAAGCTGTCTGAGCTCGGCTGGCGAAGGTCGCCTTGAGGGATGGATGTGACGACATGATGCAATCGATTTTTAAATCAGATTGATATGATCAAGAGAGTGATGGCGTGTGAACGGCGATGGTGATGGTGATGTAGAGACAAGCTACAGTACACCAGGTGGCAAGGTAGGTAGACCTCTAGGTCGCAAGCGATCAGGTACCTCAACACTCGAGCTCACGCAATTCGTACAAATGAACCTGAGACGACCTGGCGCAAGTGGCGGTTTTATGGAGGGGGAAGTTGGGGAAAATTGAAAAACGGAGAAAAGAGGCCGCTGATAGGAACGGGGGGTTGAAGATCCTATTAGCTTCGGTCGAATGGGTCCGGATGAAAAGTCTCGTCCAATATGAATGAACCTTGTAGTATCTTATGGAGAATGTGAGCGGAGGAGTGTTGATCCAGAAGACGGAGATTATAAAAAGAAGAAAGAGAAGTAGAATAAAAAGAAGGAGGAAGTGAGACGTTGAAGGAACCTTACGTACAACAAGAAGGGACGGGGTACAGTGAAAAGTGAAAAGTGACGATCCACAGCTTGATGGAAATGCAATGCCCTGGGCTGGACTGGACTGGCCGACTGTGAGGCGGCGAGGCTAGAGGACACTACCGTCTAGGGTGCTAGGGGGTACCTTAGCTTAGCTGCAAGCGAAAGGGCTAGGTTGGATGAAGCTAAAGGTATTTAAGGCCCGAGGCTCAAACGCATACAGACAGACAGCCCAGGGCAAGCCCAAGGTGAAGCAGAGGAACAGAACAGGGATTAGAAGAAAAAGGTTGTGCCTCTTTTAAGAAGCGGCGAGTACGTGCGCACTGCCCTTTCAAGCCGGGAACAAGGACCAGGATCTTGACAGAAATGCACTGGAGGAAAAAGCACAGACATAGGACGATCCAAAGCTTGATAGTCGCTCATCCTGGTATGTATTTGTGCTGCCGACTGCCTACCTACTGCTTTGGTTGGAGGTTGTTTAGCCGGAGGGTGCAAAAGGCGGCGATCTCAGGAGTTGCCAGCCCTGGGGAATGAGCCACAATTGTAGGGTATCCTTCCAAGTCTAGAGAATTGGTCGGAAGTAAGGGAGTATCCATTATCAAGCGAGAGTTGATAGATACTCGATGCTAGTACTACTAGATACTTACCTTAATTAGGTACGTATGCTGTACAAACATCTCTCTATCGAAAGTGGCTCGAATTGGCTTTCCTGTGAGAAAAGCAATATAGCATGACGTCTTGCACCTGCCGATACTGGACATACGATAATAAAGCACAGACTCGTCTATGAACCTATCTTTTGATCTAATGTAAGCGGGGGAGACAAATTCTCTCTTAGCCCTAAGGGCCCTACCTAGAGTCCGTCTGTTTTGCCTACTGCATCAAGGCCCCATAAAGATCCATTCTCTCACCAGTGACGTGTGCTGTGGGGGCACTAAACGGGAGGTCAAGAAGCCAAGTCAAGACAAGCTTGGTGGATGGGATAAGCAGAGCCAAAGTCGGATGATTTTGAAGCAAGAGGCCAGCTAGAAACGATATACGTACGTGGATAGTCTCGGCTGCAACTATGCGGACTTGACGATCAGGGATCCAACACTAACAAGACGAGATGATCATAGCCAACCCTGGCTTAGATGATCTGTTACAAGACAGGCCGGGAGGCGGGAGGCTTTTCAGATCATAAACGGATGCCTTTTTATCCACACAAGGCTGCTGTCAGCAGGCCAAGACCCCAAAGGCTCTCTGTCTAGGTACTTAAAACGGCCCATTCATATCCACAACTGCGGGCTTTAGCCAGCTGCCGAGCCCAAGGATCCATCTCCGTTAGACCTATGTACAATACATACCTTACTTGAATTGATTGCAACATGGCGTTGGATGAATTTCCTGGATAATCCTCTAGTTGCGTTACACGGCATTGACATTATTGCCGCAAACATCCGTCCGGAAGGGTTTCATCCCGGAGAAAAGGCAGGATTTAGGTCCCTTGAACCAACGGACAACAGCCAGCGAGCGATTGAGGGTGACAACTGTAACGTCTGGATCCACAAGGCCTACATGACATCGCAGCAGCCTGACCATCTTGAGATGCGCGTTGCCTGTCTAGTAGCTAACCCATGACTAAGGGAACCGCAACGACGAGGAGGCTTATCGACCGCTAATTAGATGAGACAAGGGAAGACGGGAAAACGGGAACATGCCGAGACTCTATATCCTTGGTCTTGGTAATGGGTGTATCTTCCTGATTGAATGGATTGCATCCGACTGGCACAACGCCGCAACCTACGGGCCAGTGGATAGGATCTTCAGATTACCGCCTACAGGACGATATCTCGTTCGTCCTTGTATCTCAACATAGGCGTCGTGTTAGACACAACGGAGCGACCGGCAGTGAGATGAACTAGCGTCTTGGAGGAGTGACATGGGTTTCACTGCTGCAAGGCACCGCCGTTTACCACCAACAGCCAACACGACCATGAACAGTGGAGGACGATGGCGGCTTGCTCTCAGCTAACCACTCAGCCTGAGTCAACGGCTCGTTTTTTTATCCTTGGCTCCCTAATAAGCCAAGCCAACTGAACAATTTGCCTCCCCCAGATCTACCGTGTCAAGCTCGGGGCTCGAGCTTTGCTCAACTGGCAAACACCTCCCTCAATCGTCTCAAGATCGTCGCCAGGGTCTGGGTCCGCCGTCCCCAGACTTGCCATTCCTAGTCCCCCTGCCTGAGACAGTCAACTCCAGGGGGGACGAAAAAAAATGAACCCTGGCCTCACGCAAAAGGCGGACTTCAACGCATGCACTCTAGCATCCAAGCTTGGTCGGTCAAGGGTCCTCAGATGCGCCCTGCCTGCCGCGATACCACCTGGCGTCTCGGCTAAGCCGCAGTTCCTCCTCCACTCTCCGGCACTCCCGAATCTCTATCAGGGTCGGGCAACTTTACGCAACGCAGAGAGCCCAGTTGGGGAATTGCATCGACATAATTGCCGCTTTCTGCCACGGTTTGTCACTAGTTTCATTGAGTTTATTTAAACTTTGGTAGCCCGTATATGTGAGTGTTCATTCTCGAGTTCCGTGTCTCATGATGTCGTAAAGTAGCCAACCAACCAACAAGCCGCCTCAAGGTACCAAAATGATCCGTTATCAATGATAAGTCGGGTTCAAAACAAGATGCCGCCTACCGTCTTGGGTAATATGAGGTTAAGTCCCGCAGTCTAGTTTATTAGTCCGCAGCCACAGTCAGACATCCTACCTTGGCCTTTCTTACCTGATCAGTCTACACTGCTTGGCGTGCAGCTACCAACAGCTTTGGACCGCCGAAGAGAGACAACGGAGGATATCTCGACAGGGCGAGAAGATCACAAGAGTGGCTTGCATAGAGTTTGTAGGACGCGGTTAAAGACGGCAGTCCTCACGGCACTCAACCATGTAAGTTAGAGTTGATGCAGTTCACTTGTGAAAGGTCATCTCAGCCTGTACTTCGAAGTTGAATAATTTTGCTACATTTCAAGTAGGTGATATACAGTGTTGATTGCTGTAGGCTGAGCTAGGATTGTGAACCCTGGATGTGAGAACCATAATAACCTAGATTATGTGAGAATTCAGCTTGTCTCTTTATTGGTCCAAAACTGCTGCATATGAAATCCATATGTATGGTCAGAGAGAATACTACTTTGTAGAAGCTCGACTAGTAATAATCTCCAGTTATATAAACTACGTGATGACACGCTCGGTTTGTGGTCTCATGTCTGAGTCGTGTTACTGTAAATGCCGTTGCAGCGCTAGATCATAGGTAGATTCATGTGCACTCTCTCCGATGAAATATTAGCATGTGAAGATAATATGCAATTATGTCATCGCGGATGAAACGCTATTAAAGGCCTGACTCGCATCCATACATAGGGTCACGCAAGAAGGAGAAAAGGAAGTGCTTGCTGGGAGCACCAACCTTGGTACCTTGCCATCACGCCAGGTCTCGTAAGCTGTCATGATAGCCTCTCGGTCTTCTACAGCACTTATCATGCCGCTAATGCACCTCATTCCGGATGATCAACCCTCTCTGTGCTGTTCTGGGCTGCTCTTCTGCCAGTGCGACGTTGAGACTAGCTCGGCAGACTTAGTAAGACACTGTACCCAAGTATTGAGATAGGCTGATGATGGTTGGCCGTGGAAGTCATGATACACAGCTTGGAAACGTGCGTTGACTAGGTATCAGCCGTGACCAACTTCCTTCTTTAGCCTATGCACAACAGCTTACAAGGCCTTGAATCTCGAGACCGCCAGACGCAAATCATACGTCTTAATAGTGAGATGGTGAGCTGTCTACTGGCAACTTTACAGGAAAACGGCCTTGAAAGTGGGGCACCGCCCTCTTTCCATGCTGACAATTTGCCGCGAGCGGATATCATTTCAGGGGATTCGTGGCAGAGTGGTGCAAATTTGATAAGCTCTTGGCTGGTAAATGGCGGGCAAATCACACAGCTCGTTCCCACATTGACACGTAGCCAAGCTTCCAACGGGCCGTGTAGCGTGTCCGAACCTACCGAAAACCCCCCCTGTTGTTCGCTTGGCGGGAGCATCTCATGGAAAGGGAGCCTTCAAGCTTACTGCCTTCCGCCGTCATCACACTTTAACACTTTATCCACAAACTTTGGGTTCCCTCTCAAGTTTTTTTTACTTCTTTCAACATTCTCATCCACTCTTTTGACATCTTCAACGAGTTCCCTCTCATCCGCTCCTCGCGATCCCGCTGCTTAATCCTTCCAACTCGACTCATCGATAGCTTCAACAGCGCCAAAAATAACCCCTGCCCCTTTCGCAGAATCTTTGCGGTTATCTCGATCCAGACAGACGGTGCATGATAAGCCACAGCACGTCGCTTATCGCAACTTCTTGAAGCTTCATACAACCTCCTTAACACCATGAGCCCACGAACTCGACGACAGGCCGCAAAGGCCCGCAACGGATCCTCTTCGTCTGATTCGGAGACCGAAGTGAGATCCAACGGCAACAGCAACGGCGCTGCCCATGGTGCCGCGGATGCTTCGGAGAATGCCCCTCGCGAGAACATCTTCCTCTTTTGGCCCAATATCATTGGTATGATAAGCAGAACTGATCAAGGAAACTACGTCAGCATCGCTAACACACATTTCGCAGGCTACGCGCGCATCGTCCTTGCTATTGCGTCCCTCTACTACATGCCCCTCCATCCTCGCACTTGCTCGTTCCTCTACAGTATCTCATGTCTTCTTGATGCCCTCGATGGCTACGTCGCGCGTGCCTACGAACAGTCGACTCGCTTCGGTGCCGTTCTCGACATGGTCACTGATCGCTGCACTACGGCCTGCCTTATCGTCTTTCTCTCCTCCGCTTTCCCTCGATGGGCCATCGTTTTCCAAGGGTTGATTGCTCTCGATCTTGCTAGCCACTACATGCACATGTACGCTACTCTTGTTGTCTCGGGCACCAATGCGAGCCACAAGAGCATTGACGAGAGCAAGAACTGGCTGCTGCGCCTTTACTATACCAACAAGGTATGTGCATTCTTGTAGATCTCGTGCTTTTTAATACTAACTGTGCCTAGGGTGTTCTGTTCGCCCTCTGCGCCTTCAACGAGCTTTTCTTCATTGCGCTCTACCTTCTCTGCTTCTCATCTCCTTTGGTCTCGCCCTACCTCATCAAGCCTGTCCAGGCAGTCGGTGCCGAGCTTCAGGCCGGTGCTCAGGTCAACACCTCGATCCTGGCCCAGATTTTCCCTGATCCCTTCAGCCCCGCGGCTCTCGAGCTCGCCCGCGCCAACAAGATGGACTCTACAGTGCCTTGGATCATTGCCGGTGTCAGCTTCCCTTTTATGTTCTTGAAGCAGTTCATCAACTGCGTCCAGCTCTACAACGCAAGCCAGGGCCTTGCCGATATCGATATCGAGACGCGCCGGGCGCAGGGTCTCCCCCGGCCCAAGTCCAAGAAGGCTTAAGTTTGACAAGCTTTCTTTATTGTTGGATGCCACCCGCAATTTGTTGGTGCTTCAAACTGGATAGCAAAACTCCCATTTTACTTGCGAGTCATCTCGCTGGCTTTGCCATATTTCAATTTTGTGACTGAGGAGACGGCTTGTTTCTGCTGCTTCTGTATAGTCTATTTCAATATGCTCCTTGAGGGGGGCAATCACTAGGGAACACTCGAGGGGGAAATTACACGGATCCCCCCTACACTGCATAACTCGGCGCAAGAGGTGCGGTTTTACAGACTCTGACTCCGGAGGGGAGGAGACTTACTGGGTAAAAGTATTGGAAGCAGCAACATCCCCAGAAAATGGAGGAGAGACATGAATAGCTGCTAAGGGAGATAATCACGGGAATCTTTTTTCACTGGGATTTAGCGGGTGAACGTTTAGACTTCGTTGTACACTTTTTTCTTCTTCTCTCTGGCCCTCTCATTTTTTCTTGCTTGGCCTATACTTTGTTAATAGTAGACGACGTCTGATACACTCGCTGGATATGAACAAGATTCACAGCCTCATTCTTTGACCATACATATTTCTGACTTATTGGTGTCATGTTGATGTAAAAGGAGTCGGTGGACGCCCATGACAGCACACGGCAATCCTTGCGACGTAGTTTTCCGGTGCCAATAGGGCAAAGCGATTACGATTGAGAGGCCAGGGACTCACGCATCGTCCCTGGTCAAACATAGTAGGTATGGAAATGGCTGAGCCCAACAATGGAAACAAGTAACGAAGTGGTATATTCAAATTCAAATTTAGATACTCACATCCACCCCTACCTAATGACACGGCCCAGGAGAGCAAGCATCAAGATACAAAAGCCCCTCATACTCAATGAGTTCTTGCAACGCTTGGTGGCGAAACAACTGTCTCTTGAGGGCCCTTTTGGGCGGGATGAATATCGCCCGAATCGTTACTATCAACGAGGCCAGCACTGAGGGCACCAGCGCTGGTTGAATCGGGAGGTGCAGAAAAGCCATACCATGCCACGACAATCACACCAAGAATACCACAGATGCAGCTGAAGACAAGAGCGGCAATACCGCGAGGAGTGAACCTGTGTCGAGGGGTTAGTGGATAGTTTAGTCGGAGGTGGAAAATCGGGATGACTTACCCAGAGGGTAGGGTCTTGGAAGGTTTGTTCTCGCCAGTGAGATCAAGGTAGTTCTGACTGTTAGCAGCAGCATTACCCTTGGTGGGCATTTTGGCAGCGGCGCAGGCATCAAGGTGGTTCTTAGGAATCTCAATAGTCTCCTGAAGGGTGAGAGGGTCTTCAACAAAGGTGGCAATGAGACCGGAGACAACGTGCCACTCAATATGGCAATGGAACAGCCAAACGCCTGATGTAAGTGTTAACGTTGCAAGTCTTTTCTTGATACTCGGGCTTTAAACGTACCTGGGTTGTCGGCCTTGAAACGCATGACAATGTTGCCGTTAGGGTAGATGACCAGAGTGTCGCGTCGCATAGGGGTTTTGGGTAGATCCTTCTCAGTGACTTCGGCGTCGGCCCAGATACCACCCTCTTCCTCGGAACGGTAGACGGCCTGGAACGCATGACCATGAAGATGGAAAGGGTGACGACCTGAATCCAAGTTGTTCACCACAAGTTGCACGATCTCGTTCTTCTTGAGGACCATGGAGTGAGTGTAGGTACCGTATACGGAGGGATCCTCGGCTTCTTTGCCCGCGCTGAGTGCCGTGTAGAGGGTAGGGACCTTGGCCGCGGTGTAGGTAATGTTGTTGAAGAAGGCATAGTTGTTGCCATCTCTGAGGTTATCCATCATGACATCGAGAGTCACCTCTTTGTCAGGCTTTCCAAGGATGTCCATCTTGTCATATGGAACGAGTGTCATGTCATCAAAGGGTTCTAGAGTCTCGACGGTAGCCGCATCTGGCTTATCAGCTTTGTTATCGTAGACGAGCCAACCAGTGGCGTTGTAGTTGAGGTCCTTGGGAAGGACATCGAAAAGGGTCTAGAAAGGAGTTGTGAGTTCTCGCTCAATAACCGGTCGGGGTCTATTATACTAACAGTGTCCATGCTGGCAACGATTGGGAAGTTCTTGGAAGTGTCCTTGTTGGTCGTGAGCAGAAAGCTGACACGCTGGGCAGCTGAAAGATAAATCATCTCGGCCTCAGCCTCTTCGGTATAGATACCATCAACCTCGACAATGCGCATCTTGTGACCCTCAAACCAAAGGTACTGGCCCGCAAATGCACCCATGTTTATGGTACGGAATAGATATGTCGTCTCCGGCTCAACGGACATGGTGAAGTTCATGGTCTCATTCATAAGAGCATTGTTGGGCACAGGTTCGGCACCGGAGGGGTTGGACTTGGCCATGAATTGCGGGATGAGAGCTTGCATCTCGTCATGGTACCAATCGGAGAGGGTGAAGATAACCTCTTCGTCGTACTTGTTCTTGTACGGGAAGTCTTTATCATGGACAATGAAGGGAGCACGTAAGCCATCTGGATATTGAGCACTGGTATGAGAGTGGTACCAGTAGGTTCCTGGTTGTTCAACCTTGGATGATGTTAGCTTCTCCTTGAGTATAGGTTCAAGATCAGATCTCCTTACAGTGAAGTTGTATGTGAAACTGGTTCCTGGGACAATGGGACATTGGCTCACACCAGCAGGGCCATCCATGTGCGTAGTACCGTTCATGTAGAGACCATGGAAATGTAGCGAAGTAGATTGATTACCCAAGCTGTTGTGAGCATTGATAATGACTCGATCACCAATGTCGACCTGGATAGTAGGAATTGGCCATTTTCCGTTGATTCCAATGACTGGACGTTCGAAAGCGTTGTCTGGATTTGCTCTAACCCAGCCAATATCGAAATCAAACTTCTTGGTAGCTGCTGAGGCAAGCTGAGGAAGAACAAGAAGCAGCGCTGCTGCAACTGGTGGAGGGTTGAAAAGCATTGTGAAGGTTAGGGTAACCAAGTTACCTCAAGTTCAATAACATGAAGTATTAACAGAGTACAGAAGCTGGAACAAGGCGAGATCAGAAGGGGGGAGGGAATATGCTCAAGTTTGAAGGTATAAGAGCCTGCGAAACACTTGTGGGAGAAAGAAGGATAGCGTCCCACAAGAAAGAGGCAAAATAAGACACGGCTGAGATGGATAAGATAGCAACGATCTAAATGAAATAGAGGAGAGCGGAACTAGGACAAGACGGCGCCAGGATATGGTGGGATGATCAGCTCATGGCATGGACAAGGAAAAAAGAGGATGTATGAACTGTAGCAACCCAACTTGATCAAAGTGTGTGTTGCACCAGCACCAGCAACAGAAAGATTGATAAATGTTACCGAGAGCCGAAGTCAAGTGCCCAATCTTGACTAGAAACAATCTAGCTGAAGCTTCTAGTCCTGTACTGTAATCCATGTAGATCCATGCATGGGGCGTATGGCAACGATACAGTAGCTGGGTGGCATGGAGGAGGGACATAACTCGGAAACAGCCGGTACTGTATGCAAGCAACACTGATGCGCTAAAAAAGAAACAAAACCGCAGAAAGCGATGCCGGCGCATCATGATTGACAGCTGATAATCTTTGCCATGCATCGAACGAGTTGAGGAGGAGGTTCACCTGCTGAACCATGGCCGCGGAATTGCTGCGCACTCGAGTTCTAGACGAGCAAGGGTTAAGCTGCAGATGGATAAGATGAGCAATTGTTGGTCCATTGTGGCTTGAAGAGGCTTGAAGCCATCAAGGATCTGGGTCGTTAGTCGTTACTGTGTAAGTGTGAGGTTGAAGTGGGTGAGTGGAAGCAACTGGTTAACGGTAGGTGGTTAGTGGAGGCCGGACCTTACTCCAATCGGCTAGGTTTGTCTTTAATGGTGGCTCCACCTCCGAGCTTCATCTTATCAATCGCACCCATTTGTTCTTCGTGTTTTTCTCCCTTCATCGCCGCTAATGTTTGGTGAGACATGATTCGCTTCCAGACTTAAGCAATGCGACCAGGATGGATTGAGTTCCAACTTAACTCTGTCTGAGTGGTGCCACCTTTTCCGGCACAATTGCTCCCGATCCCTGAAAGCTCATCCAAGGGTCCACGATCTCCCTCTCTAGGTACGGTAGTACCATGCCCTGCCTATCTCATGCCAAGACGGGTCACCCACAGCTCGCAACGTGCTGAAGCGTCTTGGCGATCGTTCTCTTGCTCGAATACCGACAGAACCTTTGGACGCTGTTCCAACAAAAGACAAAGCGCACGACCCCTGCAAATCTTGCTATCCCAGTCTTCAAGCTAAACACGACGATGCTTTTCAAAAGAGGGTCGCACGGCACGTCAAAGCCGAACTGACAGCCACGAGTTTACGATGAAGTCAATAGTTGGGCTACCCTGAGTGGACCCTTCAACGGTCGAGAAGCCAATCCATGGATCCGTCAAGCAGGGTGTGGCCTGACAACTTACAAGCCTTTACGGCAGAGAACCAACAACAGATGCGGAAACGAGATTCTAATAGGGCATCTCAATAAAAAAGAAATTCAGCTGTGGTCTGTTCTGGGCCTCAGCTGCGTCTCGTTTAACTTGGTGTCGAGATTACACCAGTGACGAATTTGGCGGTTACTTCGGATCAGATAACAATAATCTCCTGATCTGACTGATATGATAACCTTGATCCTCATCAGCAGGTCACACTACCCAATCTTTGGGTGTCAGCCGCTTGTCTCCATCTACCCGGATTCTGCTGCGGCTGAACTGAACTGAACTGAACTGAACTGAACTGGACTGAACTGAACTGAACTGAACTGAACTGAACTGAACTGTCATCACCAACCACCCTGTACTGGATATCGCCGCTAGAGTCACAGCCGCAAACCTGCGGTCATGTCGATCTTGAGATTCCAAATTTGCCTCATTTGAGATTTACAACAACATGCACTCAAAAGGACATTGGACCGTATCGTAGTTCGGCATTGACCTTGGGCTAATGTCTGAGGTTGCATTGTGGGGTACTTGACCGCGGTGCCGTACTCGTTCTTAGGTACCATGTCAAGGTACCTTTGTTAATTGCCTTTCCTCTGGATTCTGAACAGTCTTGCAGTTGTTCAGTGTCAATCTTACAGATCTCCAAAGCATTGAGTCATCGCCATGTTCATGTGTCTGTACACGATGTCGGATCTCGGTATGGATCCCACCTTTTAACCAACAAAATAAGCAACAACCCAAGTGCGGGAAATTCAGGACACACACACACCCAAAAGGCAAAAGCTATGGTCATGAGTTTATCTGATTGATTAAAACCAGCCCTTGTAAAAACACAGGGAAAGCATCCCACGTCGCGGCAATTCCTTGCCGAGCGTCGACAAACTAGCAGCAAGCCACCAACCCATCCAACGACCTAACTGAGACCGACAATGGGCTGTTTTGTTAGTATCCAATTGCTACTCTGGTCCCATCATGTCGGTTCTCGGTGAACGGGCAGCAATGGCTTCTCAAGGTTTTTCTCATTCCGCGGTTTGCTGATCCATGTAACATCTGGATACTGCAACTCGTGTAAGTCCCTAGCCCAGAACGTTGGATGCGGATACTAAATCAGATCGCGTGTCTTGTGGTCCCCTGCTTCTACTTTACTTCTTACACGGGCTGATCCGATTATCTGATCCGCGGTCTGTGGTGCTTGAGCTTCCTCCAAGTTGCCGCACGCCCAAAAGGAACGAGGTGTAACCTTAGAAACCAATATCCTCATTGCCACACCCTTTCTTCTACTTTCCCATCTTTGCTTCCCTCTTATCATACCGCTTACCGCTTGATCTTGAGCTGGACTCTGGTGTTTTAAACTCAACACAACTTTTTCGAATTGTTGATTAGCATCTCTATCATCATTCACCATGGCCGTTGATGTCTTTGCGGTTCCCGTCTTCCTCGTCGTCTTTCGAGAGACTCTGGAAACGGTCATTATCGTTTCCGTCTTGCTTGCTTTCTTAAAGCAGACTCTCGACGGTCCCAATGGCGACATCAAGGTGTACAAACAACTGAGACGTCAGGTAAATCAACCTCGGACATTGCTACCTAACAGACTCGTGATACTGACCAGTACTTCTCCAGGTCTGGCTTGGAACGGGCATCGGCTTCTTCATCTGCATGATCGTCGCCGCCGCTGTCATCGGCGTCTTCTACACCGTCGGCAGGAACTCGTGGGAGAAGAACGAGTACTACTACGAGGGTGCATTCTGCCTCTTCGCGTCCCTCATCATCTCTGTCATGGGCGCTGCTCTGCTACGAATTGGTAAGATGCAGGCCAAGTGGCGTGTCAAGCTCGCCAAGGCCCTTGAGTCGCCCATCAAACCCGGCTCCAAGGGCTGGTTCAAGAAGTCTGTCGAAAAGTACGCCATGTTCGTCTTGCCCTTTGTTACCGTCCTCCGAGAGGGTATCGAGGCAGTCGTATTTGTGGCAGGCGTGTCGTTTTCTTCCTCGGCCAAGTCGATCCCCCTGCCTACTGTTGTAGGTCTCTTTGCTGGTTGCTGCGTTGGCTTTCTTTTGTACAAGTAAGTTCCTCGTTCAAGACCTGGGACTCAAAGCCAGCTGCTGACTTTTCGCCTAAAGGGGTGGTGCGAGCACCAAGCTCCAATTCTTCCTCGTGGCTTCAACCTGCCTTTTATACCTCGTCGGTGCTGGCCTCTTCTCTCGCTCTGTTTGGAGCTTCGAGATGGCCAAGTGGAACGAATACATCGGTGGTGAAGCCGACGAGTTTGGTAATGGACCTGGTTCCTACGATATCGATCAGAGCGTCTGGCACGTCAACGTAAGATAATCTCCCCCCAGTCTGCCCTCCCTTCGTACTGACTTCTCTCAAGTGCTGCGGCTCCACCGACACCATTCAGAACGGCTGGAGTATCTTTAACGCCATTCTAGGATGGACAAACTCGGCTACTTATGGCTCTGTCATCTCATATAATCTCTACTGGATCTGTATCATGACAGGCTTCATCATCATGCGATTCAAGGAAACTCATGGCCGCTGGCCTTTTGGAAAGGCAAAGGCTCCTGGTACCCCTGTCGATGATACCGAGAGTCATGCGAGTTCCAACGCTCCCAAGGTCACTCCTACCGAGAAGACCACTACCGCAGGATCGGCATGAAAGAAGATATGACGGAAAATTTGAAGTGCATCTGGCGCGTAGGCCTCGTATGATTTGCTTCATTTTCTAAAATACCATGAGTTCAGTTTAGTCTATTATCCAATACCATGCAGTGAGCAAATCTTGTTCTATCTCATCAACCCTCAGGAGTCCAGTCCCATTCATCTGCCATAAACATAGCCTTTGCCATCTTATCTACGTAGAGAGCACCTTCGTAGCGCAACCTCTGGTCGTTTGCAATAGCTCGTGTAAACTGAAACTTTTTGGGTGCGCTGTCTCTGTCGTTGAATGCATGCTCCTTTTGAGCCAACCACGAGACATCAGTCGGTCGCTTCTTCCAATCGGCATACGTGATTGCGATGACATTGGCAGAGAGCATCGACCGCATGTAGCTCAGGATTGGTTCAAGGCGAACGCGCAACCCACAGTTAGTGTGGTGTTTGTCAATCTGATAACTCGGGCATTGCTGAAGGGTTGCCAGTAACCCCTCAACCTCGATCATGGCAGTATCAGGTACCATACTGAGAGAAGCTGGGCTAAAGTCCACAAGAAAGATCAAGTTCTTGTTAACGAAGAACTTGAGCATCTGACCTAGCTGGAAAGAGTCACATGCCGCGCTCGAGTCATACCCGAGTTTACACTGCCGCTCTCGAGATGAGAACAAGGCGAGAAAATGACGTTGGACAGAAGCAACAGTATTGAGTATACACTCACGCCGATGCCGAAGTTCCTCTGTTTGAGAGTTAGCCTGATCTAAATCCACAGTCTGTATATTTGAGGGCACTTACCCTCCAAGCCATCTGGCAAATTCCACCATGCAGCGGTCATATCGGTGTCAGGGTCGTGGAACTCGCTCCAAAGACTTGATCCCCGCATGAT
>JABEXW010000837.1:0-37877 GCA_013266185.1 Fusarium sarcochroum
CCCGTATATCCTCGCCCACCCGCTCAGATTTCCCTTTCGAAATCTTTTCCCTCTCGTCGTTTTGTTTTCCCTTCATTTTGCTCTCCCTTCTTCCCCCTCTCCCCCTCGCTCCACATACTCCGCGGCCCCATTCCGGAGTCGCCCTCAAACTCGTTTCTCTTCCATCTCAACAGAAGGCCGACTTCACCCCCGACGTCTCAAGTTCATCTTTAACGCGCCGCTTCGCCTTCAGCTGTCCTTCGTTTTTCTTCACGAAGCCGCTGCTTGCTTTTGATGAACATTGCTCTTCGGCTCTGTTGATCTATTTTCGCTTCTTGCTTTTCTACTGTTCGCTTATAGCTTTAATCTGGCTCGATTCCTTGTTTCGCGCGAAACTTGCTTCGATCCCCCACCATCGCCAACGCCTTGACGGTTGCTACTCTAGACGCCTCAGCTTCACTCGCTTGACGCGGTTGCTGAGTTTTGAATCGCATTGCGCAGCGATTCCATTATTCCGGGCTGGTCTCGAATTTTGGTCAACAAGCATCATTCCAATCATCTTTATTTCCACTCGGATCTAGGCTGCGCCTCGACCGTTTCATTCTAGCATCAATCTCACTGAACGCCCTCGTTGCTTCATTCGGTCTTGCTCGATTTTTAGAAGTCTTTCAATTTGCGACTCACCTCACCTCCGACTCACCTCGACAACCACCGGCCGTCGAGTGCCATCAGCACGACTGACCAATCGCGGTCACGTCATCTCGGACAACACTTCCAGAACACCGCAAGATGTATTCGCAACACTCCGCCATGGCGCCTCAGAAGCCCGAAACATTCATGTTGAGCACTGAGGCCCAGCAAGCTCTGCCCCACGATGCCCAAGTCGCCCTGCAGCAGGTTGACAACTGTGAGTTTGAGATGTGGTAAAATTGCCTCAGTCACACGAACTGACATTTCATCTAGTGAAGTACTTTCTCATCTCTGCTCCTGTCGACTGGCAACCCGATCAATACATTCGCCGATTTCTGCTACCAACAGGCGAATACGTGTCGTGCATTCTCTGGTAAGCTATTGATGTCAAATGAAAATGATCGCTCTCGTGACTGAACCATTACGTGTTAGGAATAACCTCTTCCACATCTCTGGTACCGATATCGTGAGATGCCTGTCGTTCCGATTCCAGGCTTTCGGCCGCCCTGTTAAGAACTCCAAGAAGTTCGAGGAAGGCATCTTCTCTGACTTGCGAAACCTTAAGTCCGGAACTGATGCTTCTCTGGAGGAGCCCAAGAGCGCCTTCCTTGACTTTCTCTACAAGAACAACTGCATTCGAACGCAAAAGAAGCAGAAGGTCTTCTATTGGTACAGTGTCCCACACGACCGCCTGTTCCTCGACGCGCTGGAACGTGATCTTAAGCGTGAGAAGATGGGCCAGGAAGCCACCACCGTTGCGGTCAGCGAACCAGCTCTGTCTTTCCAGTACGACTCGTCTCAGTCGCTCTATGAGCAACTGACCAAGGCGCAACAAGCCAACTCGTCGTCTTTCAGCGCCCAACAACAGTCTGCCTTTTCCCAGAGCCAGTCCACATCCCCAGTGATGCGGGCAATGGACTCGATGCCTCCCCCGACAATGATGCCCCAGTCCATGCCCCCTTTGGCGGAGGGGATGGACGCAATGGTACCTTATGGGACGATGGCCGTCGTTCACCCGATGACCCAAGCCGTCCCAGTCAAGAGGGAACCTGATTTCACCCGTGTCCAGTACAACCAAAACGGTGTTCCTATCACTCAAGGACACCAGCGCCACGCTTCTATGCCCGCTTATGGTCTTGAGTATTCTCCAGCACCCTCATTCGTCTCCTCCCAGTACGAGGATTACAGCAACCGAGGAATCTCCTTCGAACCCATTACGCCTCCCCAGCAGGCCTTGGGTATTTCTGCTGAGCCTGCGTACATCGCCAACGAGGAGACTGGCTTGTACTCCGCCATTCCCGATCATATGGCTGGTATGAATGGTCTTA
Source organism: Fusarium sarcochroum (assembly GCA_013266185.1). NCBI lineage: Eukaryota > Fungi > Ascomycota > Sordariomycetes > Hypocreales > Nectriaceae > Fusarium > Fusarium sarcochroum. The sequence goes on from JABEXW010000837.1 coordinate 1,998, forward strand.
ACGGCATGGTCCAGCTGCCTCCTTCAAACCTGGCTGGTCCCCAGTTCTCTCGTCCCTACGGTACAAACAACGTCTACTCTGTGATCGAAGGTTCGCCGACATATAAGCAGAGAAGACGGCGTTCATCCATCCCCCCATCTATGTCGGCAATTGCGCCCCCGGCTGTATCGGTACCTGTGCCAGCAGCCACTCACACTCACACTCACACTCACCGACCCTCCGAGCTTCGACGGTCAGTGTCCGCCTCTGTTGGCCCCGTAGCCGAGGGTGACGAGTCAGCGGACAATTCCCCTCCTGGTCTCTCCTACAGCACTTCAGCAGTGTCAGTAAACAGCCAGCACCACCGGGATGTTTCCAGACACGGCACTCCCTTGTCCACAGTCGAAGGTAGCCCCGCTACCAATTCTATGGGTATGCACCAGCAAGAATTCCCGCAGCTTGCCAGCGAAGACCTCTCTTGCGAAGGTTCTGTGAACGAGCAGAGACGATCTGTCCCTGCTCCCAACGGCGCTGTTCGCCGTGCTCGCTCTGCTACCGTTATGGAAGTCGGCCCCTACCCTCAGAAATCGCACTCTTGTCCCATTCCTACCTGTGGCCGTCTCTTCAAGCGTCTAGAGCATCTCAAGCGGTAAGATATCATGCTCTGTAGTTTCTACCACCGCAGGACTAATTGGAACTTTAGACACGTACGAACACATACTCAAGAGAGGCCCTATATCTGCCCCCATTGCAGCAAGGCCTTTTCAAGATCTGATAACCTGGCGCAGTATGTTTGGTGTTCATGCATAGAAGGATAAAGACTGACCATGTACGCAGACACAAGCGTACCCACGGCCGGGAAGACGGCGCAGACGGTCCACTAAACCTTTCTGGCGAAGAGGACGAAGATTTCTCCGGCGATGACCATCTCGGTTCATTGGAAGAGGCTTCACCACACTCTGACGGCGCCTATGTGACCGGCTCCCTGAACGCTGTTGCTCATGGCGCGACTCCCCCATCGAGCGGCGCACACACACAGCCTTACAACAGTCTCGAAACCCTTAGCATGCCCATGACCATGAGTCAACCGGCTGCTATCAACGCTAGCGGTATGATGTAACGGCTGCCTTGCGTACGACTTTGTCATTTTATTTGCACTCGGGTTATGACTACAAGGGAATTATGGCTTAAATATTGGTGGAAATCTGCAATGGTTATTTGCGCACCCTGTCCTTGATCTTTCCTTTGTTCATATTCCTTTTTCATTTTTTTCTTTTGGTTGGAAGCGCTCATCGGGGGTTCAAAATGTGGCCTTGATAGATTCACGCTCTGATATAGCCCGGCAGGAAACTCCTGACGAAAGGCTGAGAGCATCATGAAGACGACGTTGAGTTAGGTGGACTAAAAGGATGCATCTGTATATATATAGCTGCTATCTTTTTGATGGGGACCGGATATCTAGACATCATATCTGGGTACCCAGTTAGTGATCAGACATGATCAAATGTATGGTAAACTAGAAGAAGAAACTGTATGGTTCTTTGTATGTGTACTTTGAAATGATTCTACGCTAAATGGTTTCAAGTATGAGTTTGAGAGTGGTGCAGTATCTAATTCATGTGCGTTACCATCATCGCCGCCCTCTTCTGCCAAACGCATCTCTCCCACCCTCTATGCTCTTGATATCTCTATCACTCAAGCGTAGCTCTGCTCCCTTGAGTCTACCTACTCCAGGTCGATCCACTGCCAGATCCCGTCCGCGTTCCCTGCGCCCCTTCTTTTTGCTGGTTTCCCGCTCGAGGATGATGCCGTTCTCCTTAGCCTCCCTTCGACGTTTCGTCTCGCGTGCATCCGCGGCGGCGACGATGCCCTTGCGCATATTCATAGGCATCTTTTCCTGTTTATGAATCGACACATTGGAGCCTAGAGCCTGGACGCGCAAGTCTGTGGCCTTCTGGCGAGTACGGCCAGCGGCAAACGACTTGGGAGCGACGGCATTGCCCGAGGCTGTAAGAGCAGGAACGAGGAGATGAGATTCTGCGAGGAGACGGCGAAGTTCAAGATCTTGGGCGAGAAGGGAGGGAGCATCTTCTGGCAGTGTAGTGGAGGATGATGAAGTAGCTGACGGGGCCGGTTCGGTTTTGGGTGAGGTATGGTCCGGAGGGCGTGATGACTGGGTGATATGTCAGTTCAAATGTTTTCGTGAGACCATGGAGCGCAATACGTACCATGAAAGCTTTTAATTCTCGTTTTGACATCGTAGCTGGCTTGGATGGTTGTTTGCCTGAGTGGTCTACGACCTCTATAGCGGAAACTTCCTCTTCCTCTTCACTCGAGTCTTCGTCGGAGATGCCGCCCCATTCACCTTCGCCTTCTTCATCTTCCTCTTCACTGTCGTTCTCATCGTCGTCGTCTTCGCTGCTCTCATCATCGTCGCTCCCTTCCTTGCGTTTCGTCTTCTTAGAGCTGGTATCTTCTGCGTCGGGCAATGGTGCAAACTGCGCCTCAAAATGTCGACGGAAAATCGCGGCAGCATCTTCTTCTGAGATCGCGGGCTCGGCGCTCGCCTTTCGCTTGCCTAAGACAGCCATGGCGGGTATGTATAGTTCTGTTGGCGAAATGAGAAGCTGGAGTGTGATGTTAAATAGAAATTTTTGGGTCAAGGTTCTCAGCCTTACGGTGGGATGCAAGGCTGCCCCACCCTGCCATTACATACAGCACGTTTGCCAACAGCATTCAGATTGAACCCAAGAACAGCTCCAATTCCCCTGAATGTTCCGCCAAACAGTATACTATTAACAATTGTCAAGCCTCTCCTATTTAATGGCACCTGTATGTCAGGTTGACATACATTGTATCTTTTGAAAATTGGACCATCTTGCGCCTTACGTCTAACAAATTGAATGTTTAGCCCATGGTATCATACCCTAACGCCATAATGTAAAATCAGAATCAGACTTTTCCAGCCAATCTTGCTCTCCTTGAATCTTCTTCCCTTAATGCCTCGCTCTTTGCCAAGAAGTCTTCTCGGGCCATGTACGAATCCTTGGACTTGCCAGCCAACTCTAGTTCGTCTTTGATGCCCTCCTTGTCCACATAACCAGCCCAATCCATGCGACTCTTCTCGACTACGTTGAGTTTCTTGGCCTGAGCCTCCTTGCCGGCCTTGATTCGGGCAGCCATTCCCAGATTAAGATCTGATCGCAGGGGCAAAAGCTCCATCTGAGGTTCGAAAGTCGACCGAAAAGCTTTTCTCGTGACGCGCTTTTCGGGGCTGCTTGTAGATGGGTCCTGTACTTGAGAGGCAAAATAGAGCTTCGCTTCGGCCGAGTCGCGTGGAACAAGCTTCTCCTCAGTATGCACTCGACCAGCAAAATTGTATGTGCGTTTGATGCGTATCATCGCCGATGGGTCGTCCGAGATGGTAGATCCAGTTGCTTGCGAAGCAGGCTCGCCCTGCTTGTCCGTAGATTCGGCACCTGCATCTATATCATCGGTTCGATCAACCCAACTTTTTGGGGCAGGCGTTCCAGATGTCATTTGCGCCCATAGCGCATCAACATCAACGGTGATAGGTTCGTTGTTTACTGCATATTTGCGCTCTTCTTTTCTGCAATTCAATGTCAGCGAAATTCGTCTGGCAGTCTCTCCAAATGATACTCACTCGGCTGCGCGTTGTCTCCGGGTCTTGACCAAACCACCTTCACCCCCTTCTTCGTCCTCGCGTGCTCCCTTTGCTTTTGTTTTCCTGCGTCGTTTCTCGCCTTTTTTTATAATTGCCTCATCACCTGAATTGTCGTAGCCTGCATCGGCGGCATCTTCGTTGTCTAATGGGTGGCTCCGTTTATTGGTTGCTTTGTCGCCTTCATCCTCCAAGTCAGAATGGTCGGAAGCCTGATTAGGCGCATCATCTGGGGCGAAATCGGAGTCTTCAGAGGACGCATATTTTTCATCATCCTCTATAAGAGAATCTGGTGGCATTTTGACGGCGATGGGCAAAGATGTTGGTGAGTGGTGCTTCCATTGAATGCTGGCTTCGTAAGTACCTAGGTAGGTACGGAGTGGTCCTCGGTGAGATTAGCGCCGAGTGAGCCAAGGTGAGTGACCAATCAACTTTACTTGTTACGATCATCTTTTGGATCAATACGGTCAGAATCGGCGCAACCGTGAATTTGTTTGCAAATCGTGATCATAGACTAGTAGAAACGTTGTCATAGTAAATCATGAGTTTGAAGTTTTATATGTAAGAGATTTTGCGTGATAAACTTCCATATTGGCTCAGAGCTAGGATGGTCTGACGGACAACCAGACATAGAACCAGTGGTTGTTTTTGAAGAGCCAATCCGTTTGTCTTCGCATAGGTAGCTCAAGAGCAAAGAGATATTCGTCTCTTCGGGCATGAATTTCCATCGTAAACCTAATGACTGCCAAATGGTGTTGTGTCAGCCACAGACGGGGTTGATTTCATGGAGGGTTAAAACCAGTCATTTCATTTCTGGAGACGAAACTACTGCTTGTCCGACCCGGACACAACCGCATTCAACATATTTGATTTCATTGCGTTGTGGCATCCAGTATAGGACGCGTTGGAACTAGATTGAAAACTCCACCTGGCGGTGTAAAACATCGGTATCCAAGTTTGCGACTATACATCACGATGTGATATGCAACACTACTATGGCGATACAGATGAATTGGCTGACGCTCAGTGAAACTGCTCGTATATCCTCGACAATATAATATTTTAACAGGGTGCAGATAAAGAGTAATACAAATAAAAAGTAGTTAAAAGCGTGTGGTTTGAAATCAGCAGTTGATGAGATGATATTCAAACCATGCCGACTCCCTCTGCATGAGCTACTAAAAGAACCGGGGCGGTGGACAAACCGCAACAGCCCAACCAGCGCCGCCCAAGTTTGTTTAAACAGTCACCGCCCACCACCTGCCTGTCTCTCTGCTTGATAAATCACGCCCACCCTTCTTCGCCCCGCCACGCAACCTCCTCCTTTCCTCTACCCGCTCTTGGTGACCGACAATCGAGCATTTCGCCATGAGTTCCGACGACGATTTCGAGATCGAGGTGCCTGAATTGGCCGCAGACGATCCCATGAGAGCATTTCTACCCACATCCTTTGGAAAGAAATCGAAAGAAGCCGATATCGCAGCCCAAATCGACAGAAGTCGCAGGACGGTGACCGGCGGAACTCCAGAGGCCAGTGGAGGACACGGCAAGCAGATTCAGGAACCCAAAAAGAAACAGGATTCGAGCGATGACTCCGATAGCGACGACAGCGACGATTCCGGCGACGAAGACGAATTTCCTGTGTCGCACGAACTTGTTCTCAAGACACATGACCGTGCCGTAACTACTGTCTCGCTGGATCCCGCAGGAGGGCGCTTAGCGACCGCTTCTACAGACTGCTCTATCAAATTGCACGATTTCGCCTCTATGACTCCCACTACCTTGAGAGCGTTCCGCACCGTCGACCCCTACGAAACGAAAGCATCCGCCGCGAGCTCCGAATCACACCCTATCCACCGTATCGAATTCAATCCCCTTGCTGGGGGTGTCTTCCTCTGCGTCTCAGCACATCCACAAGCCAAGATCATGTCTCGAGATGGCGACATTGTTACAGAATTCGTAAAAGGAGATATGTACCTTCGTGATATGCATAACACTAAGGGCCACATATCCGAGATCACAACTGGAACATGGCATCCCACTGACAAGAATCTATGCATCACTGCTGGTACGGATAGCACGCTAAGAATTTGGGATATCAACAACAAGCGCACACAGAGGGATGTTGTTGTCTTTAAGTCCAAGGCCCCCGGCTCTGCAGGTCGGACCAAAATGACTGCTGTCGCATGGGGGACTTCAGCTCAAGGCGGCAATACGCTTGTTGCTGCGGCTCTTGATGGCTCACTAGTTATGTACAGTGGCAACAGTCCTTTCTCACGACCCGCAGGAGAGATTCGCGATGCCCACAAGCCCCAGACATGGACCAGCGGTATCGATACATCTTCTGACGGTCGCATGGTGGTCACGAGAGGCGGTGACGATTTGATCAAACTCTGGGATACCCGCAAGTTCACAAAGCCTCTCGTTACGGTCGCCCACCCTTCGACCTCGGATCACTACCCCACAAGCAACATCAAATATGCGCCAAACTCAACCAGCATCATTACGGGTTCAGTGACGGGCCACCTCCATATTCTCAATCCCGGCAACCTACGCGCAGAACACGTCACTCCAATAACGCCTGGGTCGCCGCTCATTACGGTGGATTGGCATCCCAAGATTAACCAGATTATTACAGGTTCAGCTAACGCGGAGACCCATGTCTTGTACAATCCACAGATGTCGAGTCGAGGAGCTGTAGACGTTATGTCACGGGCACCGAAGAAGCGTCACATCGATGACAATCCCGAGTTCACGATGGATCAGTCTGTCGGCATGTCTGGCGATGCAATCGTGGCACCAGGTGCCTTGGGAGGCTCGAAGAAGTCCGGAGTCACAGTATCGGGTCGCTCCAAGGATCCTCGACGCCCGCACATCCCACAGCAGACCCCATTTCAGAAGAACCAGCCTGACGAAAAGCTCATTGCGGAGAATATCCCCCTTGCGCGCATGCTACACGAGGATCCTCGAGAAGCTCTACTCAAGTACGCTGACAAGGCCCAGAGTGACCCCATGTTCACCAAGGCCTGGAGTAAAACGCAGCCTCAAACTCAGTACGCGGAATTGAGCGACGAAGAGGAAGACGGCCCAGACAAGAAGAGGCTCAAGAGGTGAGAGCGCTAACGCATCCTGGGAGATGCTTCGCGGTCGAATAAGGTTTCTGGAACACGGAATTCTAGACTGAAAACCCATTTGAGCTTCTCTAGCTCGTGTAACATCCACATGTCTCTGTCATTCCGTAACAGCAGCCACTCCAACAATTGCAACCTATGGAAAATGGGCGTTATCAACGCTTATTTGCGGAGCCGGTAGCCACACTACAAGTCGGTTTGGACAACATTACTCCAGCGAAGGCATTCTTTCGCTATCATGGCTTTACATACTTAATTCTAGTCCAAGAAGATATCTTGACAGCAGCCCAAGATGGGCGCTGGGGTATCACGTGCATGCAATACTAGTTAGCCAATCCATGATGAGGATTCTGATTACTTAATACAATTTCTTGGCTGCCTCAGGCGCCTTTGCAGCCTGCTTGTTCGCCGTCGCCTCTTGCAGGGGGGCCGTGCTGAAAAATACTGTGGCCGACCGACTCAAGACCGCACCAACCATCACGCCGCATCTTGTCCAGCTGTGCCTTCACCACTCCCCATCATCAACCGGCGAGCGCGCGCATCCAAAAAATCGCCAGGGCCCTTTCAAACCATCGGCTCCCATCTCGAGAAACCGCCAAATCCGTGTTGCACGCGATTTGCACGCCGCCCCGGTCCCCGGTACCGGTTCAAAACGCGCCCCGTCGCCACATCACACACTTTTCCTTCAGTACTCGACCTTCCTTTGGAACCTCGAGTGTTCTAGCTGTGCCTCCAGCAACCCATATACGCCGCGTTTCCAACTTAAAGGTTGCGGTCCACGCCAAGGCTGTCCCACGCGCCATCTACGACGTGTCGCCTACTCGCCCGCCAATATTTTCATAACCATTGCCTTTTTACTTCAATTTCGACGCGTTCATTATCCCTTCTATTTTTCCATTGGACGCAACTTTTGTTTTCGCGACTTCCAAATCTACCTTGCGCGACGACCACCGGCCGCCTATACCCACCACGATATGCAACATAGGTAGCTGATACTACACAATCTAATCATTTGACACAAACTGCCAAAGGCCTTCGCGGCATAGGCATCATTCATCATGGCGTCGGTGCAAGCACCCCCCGCCGTTCAGCATCCTGGCGCGCCAATGCCAGCGGGCGCGACCAAGCAACAGGCGGAAGAAGTTTTCAGGGTATGAGTTCATTGATGCGTTCTCTTCATGTCGCTAGTTGCTCGTGATCCTTAATGCTGATACGTTTGATAGAAACTTAAGCAGATGAAAGAGCAAGGAGTGCCACCGACTGATCCTGAATACATCAAGGCTTCCCAGTTCTTGATGAGCTTTCAGCAACAACACACCATGCGACGCAATCAGCAGCAATTTATGCAGCAACAACAAAAGCAGCAGATGCAAAACGCGACTAATGGCGCGTCTGCCAATGGGGTCATGCCTGGTCGCCCTCAGCAAGGCTCTCCTCAAGCGACTCAGCCCCCATCCAACCTACTCGGCGCTTCCGCAATGTCAAACCAAACTTCCTCAACTCCCGCCTCCGCTGGCACGTCCCCATCGACCGCCCCATCTTCGAATCACTTCACCCAGCAACAGCTTGGTCTTCTAAGGCAACAAATCCATGCCTTCAAGCTTCTTGGAAAGAATGCTGGTATCTCATTACAGTTGCAGCAAGCAATCTTCAATCAGCGTCAACGTAGACAAGCCGCTGTTGCCGATGCTACTCATGGAGGCCAAACTGCGAAACCCGATTCCGAATCCAGCAAAGTCTCGCAGAATGGACCCGAGCCTGCGACAGAAGAAGAGAGCTCGGAGATTCCTAAAGCGCATACATTCAAGACGGTTAAATCCCCATACGGTACAAGCATGATCCGCCCTGAGATCAAGTACTTTGACCATTCTCAGCGAAAGAATCGATGGTTCATTCCTGGAGTTTTCCCCACAGGCATCGACTTCGATCATCTACGATACGAGCGAGAAGTTGTTGTCTCAAACAGAATGAGGCAGCGATATGCCGAGTTGAAAGACCTGCCGGGTGATCTGGCTCACTGGGACTCTTCGAAGGAGAGCCTAGAAGCCGATGACACCCTCAAGCGAAAAGCCATCATCGAGATGAAGAGCATAGCTCTATATGCTAAGCAACGGGCACTTCGTGATAAGATTGGGCGGCAAATGATGCATTACGATAATCTTGCAATGACCACCAACAGGTCCAGTTACCGCCGAATGAAGAAGCAGAACGTTCGCGAGGCTCGTATCACAGAAAAGCTTGAGAAGCAACAGCGCGACGCCCGCGAGAACCGTGAGAAGAAGAAACATACCGACTTCCTCCGGGCCATTTACAACCACCGACAAGAGATCCAAGACTCAGCTTCCTCGCAGCGCAACAAGTCGCACAAGCTTTCGCGTCTCATGTATCAACAGCACTTCAACATCGAGAAGGAAGAGCAGAAGCGTATCGAGAGAACAGCCAAGCAGCGTCTGCAGGCTCTTAAAGCAAACGATGAAGAGGCGTACCTCAAGCTTCTTGACCAGGCTAAGGATACTCGTATCACACACTTGCTCAAGCAAACCGACGGCTTCTTGCATCAGCTTGCCTCATCCGTCAAGGCCCAACAGCGCCAGGCCGCCGAGCGCTATGGAGATGGAGATGGAGATGAACCAATCGTGGAAGAGGAGAGTGATTATGATGAGAACGATGAGGGCAATAAGAAGATTGACTACTATGCTGTGGCACATCGTATTCGAGAAGAGGTTACTGGGCAAGCCGACATGCTCGTGGGTGGCAAGCTCAAGGAGTATCAAGTCAAGGGTCTCCAGTGGATGATCTCACTGTACAACAACAACCTCAATGGTATCCTGGCCGACGAGATGGGTCTCGGAAAGACCATTCAAACCATCAGTCTGATTACCTACCTGATTGAGCGAAAACAACAACCTGGACCCTACCTTGTCATCGTACCTCTTAGTACCCTCACCAACTGGAACTTGGAGTTTGAACGATGGGCACCTTCCGTGAGCCGCATTGTTTACAAGGGACCCCCAAACGCTCGTAAGGTGCATCAGGATAAGATCCGTCAGGGCAAGTTTCAGGTGTTGCTCACGACGTACGAGTACATCATCAAGGATCGGCCCATTCTTAGCAAGATCAAGTGGTTCCACATGATTATTGACGAAGGTCATCGAATGAAGAACTCCAACTCCAAGCTGAGCTTTACCATTCAGCAGTACTACAACACCCGTTTTCGACTCATTCTCACCGGTACGCCGCTGCAAAACAACTTGTCAGAGCTGTGGGCCATGCTCAACTTCGTTCTGCCGACCATCTTCAAGTCTTCAACGACCTTTGATGAATGGTTCAATACCCCCTTTGCGAATACTGGTGGTCAGGACAAGATGGAGCTCACGGAAGAAGAGCAAATTTTGGTGATTAGGCGTCTGCACAAGGTCTTGCGACCCTTCCTTCTCCGACGTCTGAAGAAGGATGTTGAGAAGGATCTTCCTGACAAGACGGAGAAGGTCATCAAGTGCAAGTTTTCTGCACTTCAGTCTAAGCTGTACAAGCAAATGGTCACTCACAACAAGCTTGTCGTTAGTGATGGCAAGGGCGGCAAGACTGGCGCTCGTGGACTGAGCAACATGATCATGCAGCTTCGAAAGCTCTGCAATCATCCGTTCGTGTTTGACGTCGTGGAAAATGTCATGAACCCCCTCAGCATCAGCAACGATCTATTGTGGCGAACAGCTGGCAAGTTTGAGCTGCTCGACAGAATCTTGCCCAAGTATCAAGCAACTGGCCACCGAGTCCTAATGTTCTTCCAAATGACTGCGATCATGGATATCATGGAAGACTACCTGCGGTATAAACGGTTTGAGTATCTTCGATTGGATGGTACGACCAAATCTGACGAACGCTCCGACCTGTTACAGGAATTCAATGCCCCTGACTCCAAATACTTCATGTTCCTGCTCTCTACCCGTGCCGGTGGACTGGGTCTCAATTTGCAAACAGCCGATACTGTCATCATCTACGATTCCGATTGGAATCCTCACCAGGATTTGCAAGCCCAGGATCGTGCCCATCGTATTGGCCAAAAGAACGAAGTTCGAATTCTTCGACTCATCAGTTCTAACTCTGTGGAAGAGAAAATTCTTGAACGAGCCCGGTTCAAGCTTGATATGGACGGCAAGGTCATTCAGGCTGGTCGTTTCGATAACAAATCATCCGAAACAGACCGTGATGCTATGCTCCGAACCCTACTAGAAACTGCCGACATGGCTGAGTCTGGTGAACAGGATGAGATGGAGGACGATGAGCTCAACATGCTATTGGCACGTAGCGATGATGAAATTACCGTCTTCCAAAAGCTAGACGAGGAAAGACTAAGGACCTCGCCTTATGGTACTGGACCGGGCACCAAACCTCGACTTATGGGTGAGGATGAGTTGCCTGACATTTACCTGAACGAGGGTAATCCCATTGATGATGAGACCGAGGACGTCGTGCTGGGCCGCGGCGCGCGTGAGCGCACCAAGGTCAAATATGATGACGGCCTTACTGAAGAGCAGTGGCTCATGGCCGTGGATGACGACGATGATTCTCCAGAAGCAGCTGCGCTCCGCAAACAATCCCGCAGGGACAGGCGCGATACCAACAAGCTGAAAAAGCAGGCGATATTCAACACGATGGATGAATCACCTTCTGGGAGCCGAGCGAGCACCGAAGAGATCGAGACCCCCAAGAAACGGGGGCGCAAACCAGGCAGCAAGAACGAGAAACGCAAGGCCGAGGATGCCAATGAGGAGCCGCCCCCGAAGAAAAGGCGCGGTCCTCAAGGACGTCCTAGCAAGGTCAGCCTGGAGTCGCGACTACCGCCCCATCAGCGAGAAGTGCTGCAAAAGAGTCTTCGCAACCTATACGATGCTTTGATGACGTTGGAAGTGGATGATATCGAGCCACCTGAGGATGACGAGTCGGACCCCGGCAAGCGTCTCATCATCGGGCCTTTCATCAAACTACCTCCCAAGCGCGATTACGCCGATTACTATGTCATCATCCAAAACCCCATCTGCATGAACCAAATCCAGACTCGAATCAAGAAGGAGGAGTACACCTCACTGAGTGGACTGCGAAAAGACATCGAGCAGATGATCCGCAACTGTCAAACTTACAACGAGGATGGAAGTATTCTGTATCAGGATGCTAAGGTCATGAACGTAAGTGCTATAAATACTCAGATTGTCCATGTCACCTGATCGCTAACATGTCTCAGGAATTCTTCAATTTCAAGTATCAGGAAGAGTTGACGACGCATCCCGAGCTTCAAGAGCTCGAGGAGGGAGGCAAGGACAGTTCGGTGGCGCCCTCTGGCAGCGGCGGCACACCGCAGCCCAGCGGGACTCGCATTAAGTTGATATCAAGTGGCTCAAGGGAACCAAATGGTGGTGGCAGTACCGCCGCCCAAAGCGACGCGGAATGAGAGATGCGCTTGGCACAGAGGCACTCCGAATCTTGCTAAGGGGTCACAACACAACCTCTGCTCTAAACTTTTATCGCCGAGGAGGCGATTGTTTGATGATATATGCAATGGCGTTGGGCAGGACAGGTGTCAATAAACAAATATGCGACCGAGGTAAGAAGGAAGCGAAGGAAACGAAGGATCAAATACCATACAAAGATGCACATCCGGGGCCCTTTCGTGGGTTGTTTGCCGACGAGCGGCTTTGGAGGTGTCGAGCCTGCAAAGGGATGGCGAAGGTGCATTACGTGTTTAGATAAATTAGTAGGCTGTATTTTAATAGAAGCTTGACATACTGTCAGTTTTTTCTGTATAATTCGATAATAATTCAGTGGAGATGTAGTAATACCAGTCGCAAAAAGGGTTTTGGCGTTTTACAATTCTAGTCAAGTCAGGTGTCTCGAGCTTAATCTTTACTCAACTCAGCTCAGGTGTAATTAACCCAACCCAAATTCAACCAAACCTAGACTTTCTTTATTCGCCACGCATCCAGTACACGAGCATAGACCTTCAGCGGCAGCTAATCTTTTGGTAGACCCGAATTAGATGGACGATATCTCAAGATGAAGAAGACTCTGCTTCTCTGTTTTATTCATGGCTTCAAGGTACGCGCTTGATCTATGCCCCTCCCCCGCGTCGTCATAGTCAGCAGGAGCTAACATTGATCAGGGCGGCGAGGACACGTTTGGTGTTGACTATCAGTTCGCCAAGGACCTACGTGATTTAGTGAAGCAGGCTTTGCCTAAGATCAATGTTGAAGTAATCGTCTACCCCAAATATGAGACTCGTGGAGATCTGGGCGACTGTGTGAGTCGCTTTCGCGACTGGTGCGTATTCGTCCATCCACTATCATCTAGCAGATGGCATATCTGTTTGATTATGTGAGCTAATTCAAGGCGACTCTCAGGCTACAGAATAAAGTCATCGACATGGAGGTGGCAGCTGGTACACCGTCGCCAACGATAGAGCCTTCGGTGCGCACCATTCTCGTCGGCCACTCCATGGGCGGCATCGTGGCGGCTGAGATGCTCATCAGCTTGGCCTCTGAGAAACCCATCTACACAGAAGATGGTATCCAGAAATCTGAAGCGCCTACATTTAACTCCCTCATGTTCCCTTACATCCAGGGCGTACTCGCCTTCGACACTCCCTACCTGGGCATCTCCCCTGGCGTAGTAGCCCACGGCGCTGAGGACCAGTACCAGAACGCCACACAAGCCGCGAGTGCAATCTCACAGCTGAGCGGCCTCGGTGCATCGCTTTGGGGTGCTAAGCAGGCTGGTTCACCGTCGACATCTCCTGCTCCTCCCAAAACGGCCGGCGCGCTACCGGCTCCCCCAGGACCCGGCGGCAGCCCATGGCAGAAATGGGGTAAGATGGCCATGTATGCCGGCGCAGCTGGAGCCGTGGCTGCTGGGGGTGCGGCCGCGTGGATGAAGCGCGATCAGCTGGGTGAGGGTTGGTCATGGGCGACGTCACACCTAGAATTCGTGGGATGTCTCGGCAGAGGAGAAGAGCTGCGCAAACGGGTGGCGTTCCTCCTCCAGCTGCGAGAAGAGCTTGACGTAGGCTTCGCGAACTTGTACACGCGTCTCGGTAAAGCAGCACCGTCTAAGCAGATCAACGTCGTCGGAACGGTATTAGGCCAGGACAGGACATTCTGCAATCTTCCCAAGAAGCAGCCTGGAGGAGTGTGGAAGGAAGCGATCAACGACAAAGCGACCGATGAGGCTGGAGCACACATGAGTAAGTTACATATACTTCGTCTCATGGTTGATTGGTGTACTAATAGGAAACACTTAGACATGTTTACCCCGAAGGAGAATCCTGGGTACAACAAGTTGACACAGGACGCTACCGAAGTGATCTTCGGGTGGCTACAGAATCAATGGTACGAGACGAGTGCTGAAGATCCGTTATTATTAGAAGAGGCGCCGTCTGCTCAAGAGGAATCTTCCGCTGGAGAGGAACCTTCCGCTTTGGAGGAGCCTTCTGCTGTGGAGGAACCTTCAGTTAGAAAGGAGCTCTCAGCTGGAGAGGAGCTTTTAGCTGGAGAGAAGCCTTCAGCTGCGGACGCTCAGAAAGCTATTTAACTTATTTGATTGTGTAATTAGACGGTTCTATCCCCTAGACTCTATGTATATTACATTAAAGCAGTTCTTTTGTGGGATAAGATAGATAAGTCTCCCAACCACTCTATTTTGATGGCCTGTCGTTCATTACTCAAGTCGACTGCCTTCTTGCTCCTTTATATACTGGGGCTTTTCCATTTTATTGGGCCTTCTGGCTTTCAGCCTTGAGGTTTCGCATAACCTTGCGCCTCTGGCGCATCATGTGTGTGTACAAGACATAAGATCCTGCCAAGAGTCAGTACCAAGCTCCTATATCTAGTTTGGTGACGCAGTATCGGTTTTGACTTACCAGGAACATAGACGGCCAGAATAGCATACAGACCATACTTGAACAGCTCATTGATCTGACCCGCAGGTTCGGTAGCCAGCCAGATGAGAGTGCACTCGCTCAGAATACCGATAGGGTAAAGCAAAAAGAACGTGTTGTAGCGTAACCAAGTTAGGAACTTGGGCTGGTAACCGGACAGCGAGAGGGCAAAGAAGGAGTAGCGAATGATCTCGGTAACGGACCAGGCGATGAGCATGGACGAGTAGAAGGGCGAAAGGGCGAGGAAGGGGAAGACGTCGACAATGGCCCAGACGAGAAGGAAGCGCGAGGCGACTTGCATAAGAGTGGTAAAGAGGGGAGCGCGAACGACGCCTGTAGAAGAGATAGATCATATCAGTATACGTCCCGATCTTGAAAGGAGCGAGGAAACCCTACCGAGCAGCGAGTGCAGCACCTCCAAACCAGCCAATGTTTGCGTCCACTTGGTATACTGGCCATTTCCAGGGTAAACATACTCAGGGCCATACAGACCGAGCAGCATGACCGTGCGGCCAAGCACAACAGACCATTGAACCGCTGAAATGAAGTTGTAGAAGATTAGATAGGCCTTGTTGGTGGTTGAGGCCTGCTTCAGGGGTCGCTTTGTAGCGACGGCGGCGTCGTTGGCCATTGTTGCAAGAATACGTGAGTAATGAGCTGAAGGTTCAGACGTAAAAGACAGACAAAGTCCAATTGAGCGAGTGCGACTTAATTGCAAGGTGTTGGAGCCTTGCACAAGTATAAATGTACTTGGTGGAAAATAGACGTTGAGGAAGCCACATGAAATTCGATTTCCTGTTTAGGTTTAACATTCCGCTGTTCATAATTTTGGTGGGGACAGGGAATCTATTCAACCTCCAATAAACTCTCCTCCTTTCGCACCCGTGTAATACACGTATAAATACCTATACAAATGCTTGAATCTTTTACTGGCAAGTTCAAAGGCTTCGCAGATTAACGCTCTTTTCAATTCCAGATTTTACCAATCATACGCTGTCAATACTCGGGATTGAATCTATCCGACATGGCTGCTGACCATGCATGGTCTCAACAAATCGACGCATCCATGGCCTCTAGGTGTGATATAAATCGTATTCTTTCCAAGATCTTATCCAGAGCAATCAATTTCAGGATCAGACTCTGTGTTCATATACCCCGATCTGTTAAATTTTCATTCAATGTCACCCCTGAATACGTAAGTCCTCTTATAGGCTCAACCTCTAAGTCTGACAAGCCGCGGCCTGTCCATTACCCCTGTATCTCACTTCTGCATCATGCTTTACAAAATAGAGCCTGGTTTAGATACAAGGCCTGACTACTGACAAAAGTACCACATAACCGTAATTGAGAAAACACAAGTTACCAGAGCCTGGGGCTGTTTGCAGAGCGGCCAATTCAGACATCAGTACGTCGCAGTGAGTCTTTGAACCAGGTATTCACCACTGTTAATGCCTTCGTATTTCTTGTCTTGCTCAGTTTCAAAAGTTCCCGGGATCGCTTCGATTTGATCTTTAAAGTTGGGATTGCAAAAGTACCTAGATGGCAGTCTTTTGTCAGTAATCATCTTCAACCTATACCGATATACTCACGCGATGCTGTAGCGAGGTGGGTAGGAATTCTCTTCCTTCTGCGGAGGCTCTACGACCCTGTGGATGGTGCTTTTTATCGTGTCATTGCTCCATCTCGCGAGCAAATCGCCAGCATTGACGACAACGGTGCCTTCGATTGGAGTTGCGTCGACGAATTGCCCGGTTGGGCTTTTGACTTGCAGTCCACCACGAGCGTCTTGAAACAGCAGAGTGATTGAGCCATAGTCCTAGTAAATGTTGTGAGTGTCTGTTGTACTCGTCCTCTTTGGGGGAACTCACACTATGCGCACCGGCTCGAACAGTGCCTGGGTTCGTCTTGAACACACCGGACTTGACAGCTGGGTAGTGTAGTAGCCGCAGAGTGTTATCACCAACGTCTACAAAAGAGTCAAAGAAACCATCATCGAGGCCCATCCCAACGGCGATGGCTTTCATCACCTCAACGTGTAGCTGACGACATTTCTCAAAGAACCCAAGCATGTCCTGTCGAAACCCGACAAGGTTGCCTGTTTCCTCAAGCCATTGATTTGGGAACCCAGGCTCATCCTCACGACCGATTTCGAGACTCTCTTTCAGGTCCGGCAAAGCAGCACGTTCTTTCTCGACGTCGCGAAGGTCCATAAACTCACTGACTTTCTCACGGCCAGGGGCAGAGTAGCCTCGATTAGCTTCCGGTGTTGTCCAGACCACTTTCATCTTGTTTTCGAGGGGCTGATCGAAGAAGCGAGCCGATAGGTCGAAAGCATGCTTCAGGTCATTGGAAAGTACAGGATGGTTCTTGAGGTAGATGAAGCCAGCGGATTGGAAACCGTGGAGGATGGCCTTTGCCGTGTCACTACGTTCCGAGGGTGTTCCGCTGAGGAAGCGAGAGAAATCGATAAGCTTATAATGAAGTAAGATCAGTCTTGCTGAATTGTATTCCGACGGCCCGCATATGTTCACATACAGGGATAGAGAGGCCCTCCTTGCTCACGGCTAGATCAGAAGCCATAACGATTGTAAGTACAGAGCTGGGCTCGCTCAAAGTTAAAGCTCGGCAAACAGAGTAATTGTACGATGTACTGGGTGGTCACGAGAGAATAGTTGCAGGAAGACTGCTGGTTTCTTTGGGGTTGCCTCAGGACCTCGGCATCAACCATTCATATAAAGGCACAAAGTCTAGAATGGGCTGGCTGATAAGCATGACGGCATGTTGCAGTTTAGACATTACAATGAGGCTTGCTTGCAGCCATCGTTCAACCCCTCACCCACTGATAAGCGGTACAGTATCTAGGGTGTCCAGCAAGAATCCGGACTCCCTCTACCAAATACTTCGATTACCGTTGTTGATTGCGGTATCATTATAAGGCATAAGTAGTTTTATAATATAGCCTAAAAATAATCGAAGTTTAGGCTATAAGATTATATAACTTTCTAATATTCTAATAAATTATAATAAATATTATGGCATAGAAGAGCTACACTCGATTCCCAATTATTCTTGAACCCTGAGAAGTATCCAGGCGATAGGGTATCACAAGGTTATGCAGCGATAACAGCGATGCGGGGTCAACTCTCGTAGTATTCAATGCATGTCTCTCAAGTTGGGCAAAACAACACGTTGATCTACAAGGTTACGACTTGTGCCACCGGACAATAGAGGAGTTCGGGCTGCGCTTTGTTCCTTTACCTTCATTCGAGAGTCTTCAGCCATCCTTAGCCCTTCAACTTCAATCATAGTCAGCTTCCCCTATCATCAATCAGAACACCATGTCGTCCTCTTCCACGCAGATAGTTGATATCCACACGCACATGTACCCTCCCTCCTACATCCGTATCCTCGAATCTCGTTCCAAGATCCCTCTTGTTCGCAAGTTTCCCCAGGCATCCGACCCCAGACTCATCCTTCTAGAGGCAGAAGTCAAGGCTCTAGAAGAAGCGACAAAATATCATGAAGCAAAACCGCCGGGGCGTCCTCTAACGTCGCATTATGCGTCGCTTGCACAAAAGGTGCATTTCATGGACACGCACAAGATTGACATATCCGTCATCTCCCTAGCAAACCCCTGGCTGGACTTTCTGGACCCTTCAGAGTCCGGCGCAATAGCAGAGTCTGTCAATGAAGAGTTCTCTAGAATGTGCGGCAAGCACCCGAGAAGGCTCTTCTTCTTTGGGACACTTCCTTTGACGGCAACCTTAGAGACCGTGCTCGCCTCCATAGAGCATCTTCGGGTGCTCAAATACTGCCGGGGTGTTATCTTGGGCACCACGGGGCTTGGAAAAGGCCTGGACGACCCTGACCTCCTGCCTATCTTTGAGGCCCTCGCTAAAACGCAGCTGACTGTTTTTCTACACCCTCATTATGGTCTCCCCAATGAGGTTTGGGGGCCTCGAGCGAGCGCCGAGTACGGCCATGTTCTTCCTCTAGCCCTTGGTTTTCCTATGGAGACAACCATCGCCGTAACCAGAATGTATCTGGCAGGCGTGTTTGACAAAGTCTCGGAGCTGCGAATGATCCTGGCTCATAGCGGCGGGACACTCCCCTTCCTGGCCGGCAGAATCGAAAGCTGTATCATGCATGATGGACAGCTGCTTCGTGAAGGAAAGGTAGCTCAGGGTCGCCGAACAGTGTGGGAAGTGCTGAAGGAGCAGGTCTATCTTGACGCTGTTATTTACTCCGAGGTCGGGCTCAAAGCAGCGATCCAGGTCAGCGGTGCGGACAGGCTCGTGTTTGGCACCGATCATCCCTTCTTCCCACCACTCACAAGCGACGAGCAGGGCGAATGGGAGAGCGTAAGCTTGAACGCAGAAGCGGTCGCTCGAGCAGTTGGAGAAGATACAGGGGACTTCAAAGATGTCATGGGAATGAATGCCGTCAAGATACTGCGGCTTGACAGTGAATTATAATGCTGCGGTTTGATAGCGAATCATGATTCTAAAGGCTTGGTATTAGCACAAGATAAAAACGCCATCCAGACGTATAGACAATGCTACCGACCTAAACTCCGTATCCCTTTTCCGTGAAACCTTGACAAATCATGAAACAGACGCCTGCTCAGCAAACCGGACTTCAGCCTGGTGTATCCTCGTCTTTGCCTCGAGTAGGCCTTGCTCCGCTTGCTGGTACTCTTCCGGGGTTGCTTCGCTCTTTTGTAGATTCCTGACTGCCTGAACTGCACGCAGCTTGTCGCAAACAAGCTCCCAATAAAGCTTTCGTTCTGTACCGAAATCCACCGAGTAATCGCCTGGTACATTCATGACGCCGTTGAGTGGCCCGGGTGCTGGTTTGCCTTCGGTAGTATCTGCGGCCTTGCGTGACTTGCGCAGAAACTTTTCCCTCGCTTCGTCTTGCTTCTTCTTCTCCTTCTTTTCTTTCAGACGTCGTCTTGCCTCGGCAATATCTTCAACTTCCTGCGCAGCATCAGCTTGTCGCCTCTCTTCTTCCTCACGCATGCGCCTTTGTTCAACCAGTCGTTCCCTCTCCTTCTCTATTTCGTCCTTTTCTCGTTGTTCTTTCTCCTCGCGCTGGACTTTCCAAGCGTTTTCGCGCGCCTCGAGATCGTCGACAAAAGCTTTGCGCTGCTTATCCATAGTCTCACGCTCCTGTTTCCGTAGAAGCGCTGCCTTGATGGCGCCGTCGTAGGCACCGCGCGCCCCAGGGTCGGACAGAATATCGCGAGCGCGTTCGAACAGCTGCCATTTTTCCGCGTCGAAATTGTCGCCTGCTTTGTCGGGATGGTATTTCAGAGAGCGCTTTCGCCACGCGCGGTGGATGTCTTCTTTTGGTGTGAGGGCGTCGATGCCTAAGAGATCGTAGAGGTCGACATCTTTAGAGGCGAATTCCTGCGCATATTGCAGCAGGTCTGCGGATTTTGAGTCGGACATTGTAGTCCCGTAGATGATTAGTTGATGGTGTACGGTTGACTGATCGTGTGGACCGAGGAAAGAAGCCCAAGGTTCTGAGTTCTATTTGGTAAAAGTGAGCTTGAAGTTGTCGCATCGCATCGCGAGCGCACGTGACCTTCCCAGGCATTCAAGCACCAGCAAACTCTCAACACAATAAAGTTATTCGATACTGGAGAAGATTTACGTTGTGTGAAGATTAATACATTAATACATGTTAGGATAGCTCAGAGAGTTTGTGCCTCTGCTCCTGATTTAACCCGCCATTCCTTACGACCAATACCAAACGCTACCTATATCGCATCTATATCAGCAACAAAACGCTTCAAAACTCTACTGTGTCTGCAAAGTGATACACGTTTGGTGTCCCTGCTGACAAGTTGAGCAGGAATCGTTCGTAGGGTCCTAGCGGCTCCTCGACCATGACGCGTTGTCTCTTATCACCAGGAGCATTCTTCTCGCTGCCCACATACTCCCAAACCCATCTGCCCTTCGACCACTCGCTGGGATGTCCAATACTATCATGTCCACCCTTTGGGCACCAGCCGGGAAGAAATGGCACGGGATCATTGTACTTATCCCGTGTACGCTTCAATTTCCAATTGTCGAGTAGGGCTGGGCAATCCCAGACATGCGCATCATTCAAACTGAGACCCTTACATGCGAGTCGGATTCGTACCGTACTGTGTATCCGCTCGTTGGTATCCTGAAGAAACCTCGTTCCGTCGCGCTTCGATTTAGGGTCGGTCGGCCTGTACAGGCCTGGTGTACGAGTCGTCTGGCCAGAGAGTTTGTAGAAGAGACCTGGGGCCTTGTTGATAGCCCCCAGTCCCCAGGGTCGGAGAGGATAGTTGTTCTTGTAAATTGGGTTGACTGCCCATTGTCGCACTGTCTCTTTCTTCTTTTTCTTTCTCGACTTGAGGCTTAGCTTTCCGGTTTGGGTTTTGTGATAGAACTTGGCCGTTTGAAAGAAACAGCGCTCTAGTGCCGGCAAGTCAAACTCGACGCCAATTGAGGCCAGTTGATCCATCATCCCTAGTTGCAAGTCAGTATCATTCGAAAGCATATATCAAGACTTGTTGACATGTAGTAGACCAATAAGAATAAGTAAAACATACATGCAAGTGTGCAGTTTGCGATGCCTTGGTCCTCCCAGCCGCCGCCACAGTTAGCATGGTTCCCAGGGAACCAGACCTGCCTCAGATCCGTTGTGTATTTGTTCTCGGGAAGTCTCTCCCAGACTGCTGGTGTGAAGGGCGGGCGTGTCTCATCCAGAGCAAGCGCCTGGAAGGCATGCTCGATCCTATCCGATAGATTTGTATCGTGCCATTTGAATGTGCTGAGTTGGTCAGCAACTCATGAATTCCTTCAATCTGCGGAAGGGAGACTTATTCGTCATTATCAGCACGAATTCCTAGTTTATCCAACCAGGCAACCCGGGGGATTCCAAGACTGCCCACAGTATCCCATACACCCACCGCTTTGATCGTGATGAGGTCACCTTGTCCTTGTTCACGTCTCACGCGAGTATAGCCCAGCTGCTCCAAACGAGCTCTGTACTCATCGGCGGCATCCTTTCCTTTTGGCTTGTCAGGAAATGGGATGTTGGGAAATGGATCCTCATAGTCGTCGTCCATCCAGTGCTGCATATCCTTGAAGATAGGATAGAAGAATTCAACACCCTCGCGAGTAAGGAGGCCCAAATTACCGACCATGCCAGCCACAGAGCGGACTGTAAAGGCACCTCTTGAGTAACCCACAAGAATGATTTCATCGCCATCCATATAGTTAGCACATAGAAAAGAGTAAGTTTCTCGCATGCGCTGCAAGACCAGGGTTAGCCTATGTCCTCTCCTTTGTGTTGTTCCGGACATACCTCTGCAAGACCTTGACCAAAAGCACCTCCAGTAATGCTGTCGAGCACGTTGCTGCCCGTACCAACACCTGACTCATAGTTGACGACCTGGAGCTTGCCATCATTGCACCTCTTCTCAAAACAACGGGATATGCGGGTGACATTGGATGGTATCTGAAGTGCCCCCTCTTTTCTCAGCAACCCAGGCTCGTCGTAGCCGTTGTCGCTGTCCATCCAAGTACCATCGCAACAAGCAATCAACCGCTTGATCGTCTTGGGAATACTTGCTGTAGTCATTGTATAGAACTGTGAATGTTCCGAGGATACTAGTCGCGAGCGCCCACTCAATGGCGAAAAATGGTGTTTGTGACTAGGGTGGTATAACTCAACCGCGATTCAAGGGTGGTGGAATGGATCATCATAAGCATTCAGAACGAAGGCTCGGGAGTAGAGAGGTATTCGACACCTCAAGGCTAACAAATGCATCGCAGAGGCGCCGAATGTCAGCTCGCAGTAGTCTTGCCATCCATAGGACAAATTAAGCGAAAGGGCCAAGAGCATCCCCCTGTTCTTAATCGCAGGGCTGAGGTTCGCGAGATTACATACATTCGGAGCGACGATCCAAGGCTTATTAATTTCACTATCCAATGCTAAGCAAAATACTATTTTCACAGTCAGAAATCGCCTTTGGTGACAGTTAATTGGATTGACATCCTGCAACATAAATGAATTCGCATTCCAAGCCCACGAATGACCTCTTCCGCCTCAACCCTCGTGGTACAGAATCATCGCACAGTTGGGGTCCTTGCACGTCTTTTGCTTACTGCCTGCATAGGAGAAACCCAGCGACTTTTCAGCCCCTTGTTCAACCCATCACGGATTGATCCACACATTCATTGGGTATAATTTCTCCTCTTAGTGGTTAGTTCTCGGCCTATCCCGTTGGAATGGCTTTGAATGCGAGCTTCCGTATTTCCGCATGTCAGCCAGAGCCAAAGCTGATGGCGATCGCCAATTGCAAGTCTTGTCAATGGTAGATGCAGTCTCGGATCCTTGCTCTTGTTGGTCAGCGTGCTTGATACATTCATTCAGCTTTAAGTCTATCACAAAATACCTACGCCATAGCCACAATTTCTCAAGGAAGTCATACATGCCGAGACGCGGGCACTTTCTAGCCCGAGAATTTAAGTCTGGCGGCGAATGGGCTATGTTGGCCTGCGCCATGTATAACAACCAAACTTAATACACTTAGGAGCAAGTGTCTAGCCCTGTGTATTCCCCTAGGAACAGCAGAGTTATGTAACGTTTCAGCCAACAAGGGTAGCACCAGGCGTACATAGTCAGGATTCGACAGTTCAGCCTTGCTTGTGATACCATTCAGATACAATCACATTGCACCTGGAGTCGGTCAGCCCGAGTTGCCTAAGAGTTGGAGACGATAGTCAAAGCTCGCAGAGGCTCTATCTCAAACATCACAGGTGAAGAGTAAGATATAAAAATAAAGATAGAATATTATCTTAAACTTAGGAGAAGTCTTTGTTATCTTATTTAATATTTGTTAAAGAAGTAAATACCTATCTTAAGATTTTCCTAAACCACCTGAGTGACTGACCTTCCCCAGAATAAGAGACATATACGATATCGGCAGGAAAGTTGGGTATATTTACATATCTTCATTATATTTCAGATATGATCTCTGTTTTGATACAATATCTTACAGTACTTATTCACTGCTATCCTCTACCGTTGGTTCTCGGCATCCAGCCCTTGCCTTAACCAATCCGGTACGAAAGCCTTGACCTTAACTCTGTTCCGGCTCTCCTCCTCGCCCCAATCAAGCACAAACTCATCCTCGGGGTTGAATGCCCCTGACGCAGCATCTCCCGGCAGTGATACATCGGTCATAATCTCTAGACGACACAGCCCGAGTCCGATGTTGCCCACACCCTTGAGCCACTTGCCCGCGCTACGACCTCGCTTCTCAAACCGGCCGATGCTTGTATCTCGTGGTATCATATCCGCAGATACACTTTCAAGCGAAGCGGCTGTAGCATCGGTATGGTACTGCAACGTCGTGGGCGGTGCGTGCTCCTTCTCGTAAACCACGCAGGGCAAGATTCGCTTACGAACAACACCGCGATGCCTGGTACGGATTGTGAGCTCCTGGCCAACATAGCAGCCTTTATGGAAATCGATTCCATTCATAATGTCCATATTTGTCTCTTGGGGAAGAGCATGCTCTCGAGAAATTTC
Source organism: Fusarium sarcochroum (assembly GCA_013266185.1). Classification (NCBI taxonomy): domain Eukaryota; kingdom Fungi; phylum Ascomycota; class Sordariomycetes; order Hypocreales; family Nectriaceae; genus Fusarium; species Fusarium sarcochroum. The sequence continues at coordinate 26,296 of JABEXW010000837.1, forward strand.
GTCTTGACCTTCTGGAATGCCATTAAGATATCGTCGTATCGTATAAGCTTGTTCGGTACTTCGTTCGAGATCGATCTGAGGCGCATTCTGGTCCAGCTGCAAAAGCCGATATCCTAGGCCAGGCGCTCGTGGGTCCTGTAGAGCTTGCTTCGTCGAGTTGACAATCGAGTTCCAGTCCACACTATTCAAATCATCCCAGGCATGCCAGACGGTAGCTTCACCCTCCGGCAACAAGCGGACTGTTAGCTTTGCTCTGAGCTTGTAACGCTTGATGTGCTTCGCCAATATCTGTGCTTGGTCTGCATCAACCTCAATCAGGTATCCGGGCTCCTCGGCCGAAGCATTGTGATTGGGGTATATGAAGACATCATAAAGCACTCTGCCGGTAGCAGTCAGGAAAGCAGCATAGAATCCATCCTTCCGAGGTTGTCCATCCTGCGCGGTCAAATTGGCCGTCACAATTCCTTGCAGAAACCTGGTCGAATCAGGTCCGGCAACGGCAATAAGTCTTCGTGAAGCCAACGATGTGAGTCCCGAGGCGGGCGGCGCAGGAGGGGAGAGCGAGGTCGCGAATTGTCGCCGCTGCAACCGGGAGCTGCGGCATGTGAGGCCCGGAGAAAGATCGTGAGCCAGGGCTCGCCTCGGGAGAAGTCGCATGGTGGTGAGTGCGCGGTTTTAATTGAGAACGCAAGCTTGTTTTACACTGGAGAGGGCGTTGGATTTGCGAAAACTTACACAATGACGTATCGGCAATCAGATGGTCCGTGCATGCCGAAGAATCAATCACGGACTTCGGACTTTCGCCATCACATATCCAGAGGTCCGAGAGAGCAAAAGGATCTACATTTCGTTCACCAAAGGCCGAAGCTTATTAGGCGGAGGGGTTTCCACTGTTCAATTCCCTATTTCCGTGTCTCGGCCGGAGCACTTCAGGATATCACCAGGGGCTATGCAGCGGCAGTGTCAGACATAAAAAACCCAATATCTTGGGTCAGCGTCAGCAACGAACAACTCAGAGTTCTTACTATGCTGACCATTTAATTGGCAGATGCAGACAGGATCAGCGTATGAAACAGCCAAGAGGTAATGCTTAGACGATACCCCGTATCATAACCAACGTGCTTGATAAGAAGAGGAGAGAGATAACCCAAGCTAGCCAGTTGGCCTCATACGCAAGGTTCCTAAGCCGTCTTATCACCAAGTTATGTGCGCAGGGTCAGCAGCTCACCCCCAGCGACTTACTGTAAGAGAACTTGCGCGTAGAGTCCGCAACAGTGATCAGCAGACACCTGTGCATGCTCAGGATCTTCAAATACGGCAGCAACGGCACCATGGACTAATAACAGGAGGCTTATCAAGCCTGTTCCCGATGTTAGGAGCTTTCTGCCGAGGCGTCTCGGTGTCAGATAAGACCCGGTTCGGTCACACAGGCCTCTTTCCCCAGACTCTTCTTCGACTCCCCCACGAGCAGACACCCCAGAAGCCTGAGAAGCCAATGAGGAATAGTAGAGGGGCATGTGTACGATTGTCCTGTTCCTGGTGTCCGATTTCCGGCCCGGGTTGGTTCGGAGGGGAGACCGGAACAATGTGGGTCATTTTCAGGTCTTGTGACCGATCAAAGCCGGCCGATACGACGCCCATGCTTCCAGCAAAGGCCGATACGGACCTTGTGTCGATTTTATCGATAAGGGGGCTTTTGTTGGAGAATGGCTTGCGCAAGAGTTACAGACTTGATACAATGAACACGCAACATAGCCCCATGAAGCACGTTGCGGCTATGAGGAATGGCATTGTGATTGTGTGCTTGCGCGTATATGACGAGTCTCCCTTTTCACACATTCGATCTTCGCATCCGGATACTAAGCATATACGCGTATGCGCAGCGAGCGATAGCGATAGCGAGAGGGGCCTTATCAATCTTATGATCCCAGATCACCACTGCTTAACCCCAGTTCCCCCAGCCCCTTACCGACAGATCTACTTTTAGCTCAACGAACAATGCTCCCGAACACGAAGATCAATGCTGTTCCCTCGGCAAGGTTCTTCTTGTTGAGAGAAGCCGTGCATAATTGTAATAATACGACTGCCAAAAACCGTACCCCTCGCTTGGGCATGAAGCGGTCGGTTCTCCTTTACCGCCTCCCTTAAGCCATCTGAGAACTAGCCAAGCTCGTTCGTTTGCCCACTGAGTCGAGGAGTGCATAGTACGAGCCTCCAATAGTTCCTTCTGGGCGCTGGTCGTGCCAGGTCAGCCATCGGTGAACGACCCGGAAGCGGTCAGTTCAGCTTCACTGGCCTTGGGCACGCCATGTGCCCTTGCATGGTAAATGGTATGTGCCTGAGATTATGGGGCCGGCAGGCTGTAGCTAAGAAAGCCAAGATGGCAATAAGAGGCTGTGAGTGGATAAAGAGATTAAAGTGACCGGGAAACGTGTTTGTGATTTTCAATGAAAAAGAAAGAAGATTCGTGTCTCTTCCCGTCTCGTCTCATCGTGATCCATCGAGCGGGACGATATTGGGTTTGTTGTCACTGCCCAAGGCTATGGAGCTTTGTCCCGTCAGAATGGAAGGTTTGTAAGAGTTTGGACGTGGCAGCGGAGTCGTTGAGCCCCGATGGCCCGCCCATGCAAATTTTCTACATGGGCTTATCCTGGTTCACGATGTGTATTTTGTAAAGTTTTCAGCATGTTTAAAGCGTAAAAACTCCCCTGGTGGGACTCAGTATCCAGTTTAACCCATCGCCAGCTCGATGCGGTGCATGGCTGGTGGGGGGAAAGAAAAACTAGCGGAAGATCCGAACAGAAAAGAAGAAAAAAACTGCAAGATTGGGCGTTGACTCCCATGTTCTGATATTTCTGCCAAGCCTTGTTCGTACGTAAGTCCTTCTGGCAAGGGAGAAAATGGGCGGGCGGACTATGCGGCCTGGCGGTTTCGTCCTTTGTAAGCTTGTAATTTTATTGCCTTTTCTTATTGCTTTGCTGTCACGGCCATGTTTCTGCGCCCTGGCTTTGATGGTGCCAGCCATCGGAGTTTGGTAAGCTCCGGATCAGCGCTGAGGGATCGATATGATGGATGTCATGATCTCTATCAAATGCGCCTTTCTGTCGCTGACAAAACGCTCCTGTTTCGAGCAAGAATGGAGAAGAGGATGTCTCCGCTGACAAAACTCCGACCGTTATGGCCGCCCCAATGTGTCGCTTTTACGAGTCGTGATTGGGGATCTTCTGACCCTGATGGGTGGGACGTCAAGGTCTGCTTGATGGGCGGGCCTAGCTGATGAATCATTCACCACCAGATCGAAGAAGAAAAAAGAGAGAACGAGAAGGGGTGTGCGTTATGTTGATGAAAAGGGGTTAGTGTAGTGCGCCAAGCTTCCGCACCGCTCCCACGCCCTGCGATACTGAGTCTCACGGGCGCCGCTTGTTGGTCCAGAGACCGATCGGCTTTGGTCTGAGGCCGATCCCGATATCGCGAAATTTTTGCCGCTGATAAGGATATCGGTCGGCAGGCATGGCGTCAACGCCGGCTGCAATGAGACAGCCGGCGGCTGGCCGAGGTATAGTGATCACGATAGCAGAGTAGAATATGATTCACGATTTGCAATGAGATGGAGAAATGATATGATAGTTTTTGAATGTTTTTCAATTCTTTTTAGGCTCCTCTAAAGGGCCTCTTTTTGAGAACTATCTACTGGCTGCCACTCAACCATTCCATGCCGGGAGCGGCAACTCGATGATGATATCCAGTTCTAAACCCCATATTCCTAGTACAGTTCCTTCTTTGTCCTTCGTAGAGTGGTGAAATATTTCCTTTGTTGTAATAACACAATGAAATCCGTATAGTCGTGTCCTTTATTGTAGCTTTGAAAGAAAATGTAGATGCTTTTTGTTGTATCCAAATATCCGTGTGGTATCCCGTTGTATAGTAAAAACGCCATTCAATGCCGCCATCGCTTTGTATGAAACAAGTCGCTAAAATCACAATTCATCTAAAGGAGCTCCTGCTTAGTAGACCGAGATGGCCGACACAAGCCTCGCGGGATTTCGAGGTGGCAGGTAGTACTCCTCATCGTAGAGTGAGTTGGATTCGTCTTCTTGTTGCGACTGCTCCTTGGTGTCCTTCTCGTTGAAAGTAAGAATGGACTGAGGGGGCGATGGTGGCATTGAGTCCTCGTCGGATGAGTCTGAATCGTGGTCGACAAGCTCAGGTGGAGAGTTGGAGTGAGATGGTGTTCGAACAAGCTCGAGCTGGGCGTAGTCCTCCTCGAGGTCATCCTCCTCCATATCGTCGTCGAGCTCGATGTTTGTGATGCGGGGGCTCATGGCCTTGGCGGGAAGAGTGGGAGTGTTGGTCATCTCAATATCCTCATCCTCAGAATCGTAGTCCTCAGAGTCAGAAGAGTCGGAGTCGTAATCATCCTCGTCCTCCTCCTCGACGATGTTGTCGGCCCATTGCACACGTCGCTCTTGCTGGGCGTTGGTAGCTCCTCGGACGGACTGGTTGAACCAGCGCTCCTGTTCTCGCTCGGCGTCGGCAAGCTCAAGCATCAAAGAGTCGAGGAGGTTGGCGTGACCGACAAGCAGGCGGAGGTCGTGATCGGACTGGGCAGCCTCACGAGAGAGCTTAGCCCGAGCCTTGTGGGCGAGGTAGTAAGTTTGTGTGATAGACATGTTCTTCTTGAGGGTGGACTGTCGGAGAGAAGTAGTCTTGGAGGCAGTTGGCCTTTGATGAGAAGCAGTGGTTGTTGTAGTCGACATGTTGAAAAGAGGATCCAGTAGGGGTCTTTGTCCTATGTATATATTGGTGGTTGATGTTGTGAGTCAAGGCAGCGATCCCGATTGCGGCAGGCTTGAATTAGCGGCAGGGGTGTCGGTGGTGACAATGACTTGTGAGATTGGGTGATAAGATGCTAGTCGAGTCCCGTGTGTTTGAGTTGATAGATAAAAACTAGGACTGTGGAGTAGAAGACCTTGATGTGCCGGTAGCAGCTTTGATATAAGTTGCTAGGATGATGTTGTATTATCTGATTGATGCTGTGAGAGAACTAGATCTTGGAACGGGGGGGATCCGAATCTTTTAACTCCAGCGATCCTTTACGGACTTTTCATGTTGTCTCACGGGTGTGCCATGGGATTATGGGTTATGCCCGACACGCCGCTAGGCGGACTTTGCGCACGCGGACCCGAGGAGTGCGAGAAATGTCCATCTAAGGGGTGTGTGGCTTAGTGATGATTGACATGGATGAGGTGGGTGTGTGGGCGGATGACTCTGAAAGACCGCGAAGCCGCGAAGATGGGACCCGCCCAAAAGGCTCTAACGGCACATCGATTTGCACATGCCCCTGGTACATTTCTGACTGGATGACTGATACGTCCTCCCGGCAGCGAAACATCCCCGCGGCCACGGCCCCGAGTCGCGGACTATTCGGAGGCCCATGTCAATTTTCGGGGTTGGGTACTTCGGTCAGGCCGTAAACATGAGGCCAGGGACAGGTATCTCTGGCTATATCTGTACCCGAACTAGGATCACGGAGGTTCGCTTCCCCTGGGTTATTCCATGTTCCGTCTCTGTTGCTATGGTCGCGACGACTCGATATTGGATCCTTCGTATTCCATTACCAGCCTCCAACATCGATTGTATTCCTGAATAGGTACCTCTTCTTCGCGACAGCCTCATTCATCTCGACAATGGCGGACTTTCAAACACAGATGTGCTCAGCAATCAGCATAACTCGAGTCGCTGTAAGCAGAGCAACACACCCATCGAGTCGCAATCTCGCACATGGCTGGCGTAAATGATTCATAATCGGAGCCTGGGTTTCAAGGTCTGTCAGCAGTGTGCAAATGTGCTTGATTAGAAACCTGGTGCCTTAGCGTTACCCCTCCAGCCTACCAGCGTCGTTAATCTGTCCTTACAGTCCTTGTCCGTCTAGCTCCGCCAGGGCGCACGACAAATCCGAAGGTGTATTTGCAAGCCCGCCCTTTCAGGAACCTTACCTAAGGCAGATGGCTAACGTGCGTATTTCTCAGCAACAAGTGAACCTTAATCGTTACGCCCTGTCGGTGTCGCGACAATCATTGACCCCGACAGGCGATGACTCTTGCTGATGCAGTGAATCGATTACCTAGATAGGATAGGTAGAGCTCCAAGGTGTGACTCTTTTCATTGCTGGCTCAGCAACACCATAACGGACCTTATTTTGATTATCTCCATGCATCCATCAACTCTTAGTCCAAGACATTGCCCTGCATCCCGTGCCGCCCATCCAAGACCTTGTTGAGCCCCCGTCACGATGACAAGAAGAATGACCTTACCCGGCCCCCCAACGAGGTTCACGAAAGGCTGCTTTCGCTATTTGCTGAGGCCCCCGACAGGTAAATTGTAAGCACATTTCAATGCTTATTCACTAATAACGGCCAGCCTATCTGTTGATGATGACGGTTGACCCAAAAGCCTAAACTCGTGATGACTGTCCGTTATTACGCTGCATCCTTAACGCAGGGCAGTTTCACACAGCGGTGATAAATCGCTCCGTATTGCGTATCCCGCTCCGCATCCATACCCTGAGGTCGTAACTCCGCCTCATTCGCTTGTCACCAAAAGCCAGCAGAAGGGAATGCCAGGCCAGCCTGTCAAAGGGGTAACGTAGCGGAAGCTTGTTCCAAACTCGATGCGAGAGCGACAGAGTGCACGGCCAGTTAGAGCTCACCGTGTCCGACCTGGCGCAGTCCGCGGGCCACGTCCTTGTCCACGCATCTGCGGATACGTATCCTATCGTAGGGCTGAGCTCGGTCGGCCGCCTACCATCCGTCGCGTTCGAGGGGGAAAAGCGAGGTACGGTTGATACGAGCCAATGAGGACCGTCGAAGCGGTCAATCATCACCCTCAAGTTCCCCAACCATAACCGTAACGGGGTTGAGCTTCTAGTAAGCCTCCATCCTTACATCTACAGTGCTTTCTTTTTGTAAGCCAGCTGGCAGGCTCCCCTAGTACTGTAGGTGATCAATCAACCTAATTCCGCTCTTATCGTTAAGGGAACTATCTCGCGAGGGCGTTGCTAGGGTATTCTAATAATACGTTTGCCTATTCCCAATAATTAGGCATCTCTTACTACTAGTTCCCAGGCATTCAATTGAAGCCTGGTCAAACTCACTACTGGGATACGTATTGCTTCTCGGTGTAAACAAACTTCTTACGTTTCAATCCGAATATCCGCAAGGCAGCCAAATATTCGCTCAATTAATTGTTTATTCCCTCTTACAACTCAGCCAACTCGGCTACGCGGCCTGTAAGTCGGTCCAAGTTGATGCCGATTTTTGACCTGGCTAACAGCAGCCATGTTATTGCCGGCCTGGCCGGATTCTATGAATCCCGAGTTCACCGATTACTCACCGTGACTCTCCGCTGGTGCGGTCTAAAGACGGGATTGAGAAGAGTCACACCTTTCTAAACTCCGCTTTTCTGGAATATTTTTCGTTCTTTTTCGCTTCTGTCGCCGAGAGAGGCTCCACGACGGGACGTACGGTACCTCGCTAATCAGAACGGCCAGCTCGGCGGTACTCACATCGAGACCTTCAGAATGGGTCTTTAATTGAGGTGCCGGGCAGTTCCATGGACTGACAAAACGTTTATTGGACGAGGGTTTCCTTCGATTCAGGTTCCACCGACTTCCAGCCATGGATGCAATATGAATGCAATGCACGGAGGTTGAGAAAGGGTTCAATACGACAATCCTCGGGTTCGACCGAACACTGGCTGCATCTGCATCCTGACTGGGACTGTTAATTCCGTTTGACTCATTCAAGCCACAATATTCGTCGAAATACATACTGAATGGGGTTTAACATTAACTAAACTCCGCGAATTTACAAGATAGGGCATAAATGTCACAAATGCCACAATTGCTGTTAATAACTATGAGGCGCAGGTCGTGGGACAATCTGGTTGGTGAGCCCGCTTCGGTCGTGTGCGAGTCCTTTGACCGCCGGTCTGGTTAAGGTTGTCTGCGACACAGTCAGCGTCGCAGCTTCAAAAGGGCGGAGATTGGTGAGCACTGCGACTTGACTTCATCCTCACCTCCATTACAAAAGCCCGTCAGACAGCGCCCGCCGCAATTACAGTGCACCTCAGGGACAACTCGGTGTTAGCATGGCGCTACCCGGACTGCCGAACTTGGTTATTTTGGTGGATGGTCCCCTAATCTGCTTTGTCAGGCGGTGCTCGTTACTTCTTCTCGGCCGAAGGATGGTCCACATTGGAACAGGGGTGTCGTTATCACAAGCGAGACACTGCCTGATTTTTCGTTGATTCCTAATGCGAAATTGCTGAGAGAGAAGCTTCTACGAGATACCACAAATATCACATTGTATTGGAAATTCCTCTTTTCCCCCTGTTGTTTTATAAATGTAATTGTTGACCCGATTCCCAAACACTTTAATTACGCCCATACGTACGCGGCCTCAGGCTGAGGACACTTCATGTCCTTGTGAGTGTGACTCTTCTTGGCGGGCATTTTCGCATTCGGGTCCTTGAAGTATGCCGACCCGAATTGTTCCACACACCCATCGATCAGCGGGAGAACAATCATGACAACCTAACGCAGTCGACGGAGTTCATAATGGCCGATCTGCCGGGAACGTGGGGAAGCAGGCTAAGCAGGGAACCTCCCAATCTTATCTTCTAAAACCCTCCGACTAAAATGTTTATTTCCCAGCCCCGAAGGATCCGTCCGTCATCTATCGCAGTTTGGATAACGCCGCAAATTCCGGATTGATTGACGTCGTTGGTGCTCGACGGATGCTTTGGTTTAATGGCGTCTTATCGCTCGCAGAAAAGAGGAAATGGTTCGGCACATACTTTAACGTCCTCAACTCAACCCAACTTGATTAATTGCCGATGATATGTGTGTAGGTCGATGACGTGACTGTGCTCAAGTCGGATTGAGCATGTCATTCGAGTCCGTTACTCAAGAGTTGACAACTACATACAAAACCAAGGATCCAAGCCATACCAGGCACAACGCCACAACTACGTCGTCAACGACAATGCCACGCGCTGTCGTTTACTTCGCCAGGAAGCGATCACCAATCGATCACATACCTCACCTTATTCGGGGAGGCAATTCGAGAAGTTTGCCCTCTGTCTTGGCTTTGACCCTTTTTACGTCACTCCAGGGTATGCTTTGACCCGTCGATCCTAACGTTAGTCTACCGCTAGATCTGATGCCCAGGACTTTGTTCGGATCGATACCCTTAGTGACGCAACAAAGCGGCTCAGGATGGAGCATGACCTCCGTGGAAACTTTTCATGATTCAGGTTTTATGATTCATTCTCTATGGTGTTGTTGAAAGCTTTTCAAGGTTGCCAGTTCCGAGTAAAAATGTCAGCAGTTGACGGCAAGATGGCAAACTCGGACGCAAGCTTGTTGGAGCGATGTCGGATCTGTTCGAAACACCCCTCTTGAAAAGGCTGGCAGCGTTGGTTTGACGGTGGTGATCTTCCCTTTCATTGGTAGGTTGAGGAGCAACTGATTACTGTGCTTAGCTGAGAGTTATCCCATCTCGAGTTGGGTGGTTACTGAAGAGGGACTGCTCTCACCTACCTATCCCGTTAGGGAAATGAGCTTGGCAGCTCAATGGTAGATCATTCCCGTTGACGATATCACACGTCCTCTTAAATACGTCTGCCTCCAACGCGATTCCGAGTTGACGAGAGAGAATAGGAGCATCAGATATTGCTCACCCAGGGAACCATTACCGACCATTTCCTAATTTTCGACCCCAAATTTCGAAGTATTGTCAGATAATTACAGGACTGTAGCAACTGGCTATCCCAATGGCTTCCACCTCGGACATTACGTCAATTGGATTTACACGATGTCCAATTTGACAACCTAGTCTTCGACCGCTACTGGGGGAATCAAATGGGGTTGAGGCCTGAATCATTTCTAACAGCCGCATAGAAAATGACCTGCCTGCGACTTGTCGTTCTCCACCATGAACGAATTTCCGACTTTCTCATACCGTCAGGTCGATCATGATGCCAGTCAGTAATATAGCACCGTTCCACTTGTTCGCGGATGCATTGCCATATCAGTAACGCCATGCACTAAGGCTAGAAATAAACTCACGTCGAGGTGTCTACAGGCAGTCGAGTTTATATTTAGCGTTGAGTCCGAACGCCTATTAGAGGATGAAAGGACGGAAGTTGGCTCTAGGACTAGATTCAATATGCAAATTGATGAGTTTAAAACAAGAGCTATATGCCGTAACAGCGAGTCTGCTCTCCTAGCCGATAGAGGTAAGGGGAACGCCTGTTGTTGCCGCTCGTAGCTCTCTAATGAACGGGATCAGAATTGCGCTACACCATATACTCGTATTCACAAAAGAGTTTCCGAGTAGACTGCCATTGTGGACTTATAAGTGACTCCAAGCTCATATATTAGTGCGTAACGATACGCATCTCCAACCTGTACTTGTAATAACGATGCGACAGACCACGACAGTAGAGTTAGAACGGCATGACGCCTAGTTCAACTCGGATGTGCCCAGACATTAGTGTTAAGCAATAGTTCATCAGATCTTAGTAGTATGGGCATATTTTGAAAGCTCCCTATGGTTTCCATGAATGAACAAGTTTAGAGCCATTTTGAATTGTGACCGCAGTCACGATGGTACTCTACAGTTAACATCGTAGACTCATGAAAGAGGATGGGGAACGCGAACCAGGGTACATCAACCCCCCTTTCTAAGCGATGTGTATCCTACATGTTGGCTAACCAAATTTAATCAAGGTACGATGTCGTTAGAACCGTTGGTCAAATCCATTTGAAGTTTGCAGAGTCAGTGTAACACATTGGATCAGGCGGTATATATGGTCTTGTGAATGAGTACCTTTAGCCAGACGAAGATCCTAGGTTTATATAATACTGGCTGGTCTTGTTTGGGTTTGCTGATTATAGGGTACTCTGGGTAGCGTGGGATTCATATGCGAACAGACTGAAGCCTGTCTGGTTGTATAATAGTACAGAAGGTTTGTTGTCTCACGCAGCTCAGAGACTATATGAAAAGCCAGCAAAAACGACTGTTCGAATAGAATCTTTAAGAATACACTGATATCTGTCAAAGAATGAGGCAAGGTAGCATAGTTGAGTTTAGCTTGGGAATATTAAAGGCTGGGGTAGTAACTTTACTAGAATATTAAGCCCAGTATATTGCAATAAGTAGATCACGTACTTTATATAACTAGAAATTCTTAATTCTTAATAAGTTCCTATATTATTATAGCCTGTGCTATTTATATAAAGTAGGCTTTCTATAGTTTATCTTATAGAGCTAAGTATTATATTACTAAGTTCTTAGATTCCTATAGGTATAAAATAGATAGAATACTAAGCTCTAAGGCTTAGTGAGGAAAATAAAAGCCCCTTCACAAAGCATTAATATTGTCCTCATTGATGCATACGCCTCGTTGGGATGAATGATAGCTGAGGGCATGTTATGCGTTGGTAGAGTAACGCTTATATACCTTCAATTTGCACCCTCGGCCGTGAGCCCCCATGTTGTAGTGGTTTATCACTCATC
>JABEXW010000839.1:0-32772 GCA_013266185.1 Fusarium sarcochroum
TCTAGCAGCTTGCGGAGACGGGCGTTGTCCTCGGCCTTCTTCTTCTTGCGAGCGTTGGTGTTCTTGCGCTCCATATGTCGCTTCTGGTCACGGTTCTCGTTGTCATCGGGAACATCCTCGTCGAGGTACTCGAAAGTTCGCCAGCTGTCGAAGTTGTACCAGAAGTTGTAGAAGTCCTCGACCTGCTCCTTGGTGGCATCGGAACTGCCAAACGAGGGGACGGGGTGAGTCTTGGAGAAGCGGCCCTCGGACTTGAAGACCTTGCTCCACGCCTTATAGTAGTCGGTCTTCTGGAGCAGCTTCTTGGTGGGGGGCTCGACATCAGCCTCCTCATCGACGGAGTCGAACTGGCGACGCTTAACGGGGTCAAGGAGAACGTCGGTAGCCTTCTGGATACACTTGAAGAACTGATCGTCGTCGACACGACCTTGAGCGGCCTTCTTATCGGGGTGATGCTTGAGGACCTTCTTGCGGTGGGCCTTCTTGATCTGGTCCTCAGAAGCCTTCCAGCGGTACTTGGAAAGGCCGAGAATCTTGTAGTGGTCCTGGGTCTAAAGATATAGATGTTAATAAATGAATCCAGAGGGAATTGGTATAAACCCATACCTTCCAGTCCTTGGCCTCACGCTGGAGCAACATGGGGTCCTCGGCCTCGCTCTCGTCGCTCACGTCGCCGTCCTCAACGTTCTTAGCGCTCTCCTGAGCCTGGATGCGGTCATCCTCGGAAAAGGTGCGCTTGTGGCGGGCTCGTCGGGCGTGGGCGAGGAAGTGAGGGCCAACAGGCTCGATACTTCGCTGAGTGGCCTCAGAAAGCTTGCCAACGGCTTTGAAGTCCTTATCGGCAGCCCAGCCGCTGGGAAGAGCGGGGAGGGGGAGGGTCACAGTAGCCACAGAAGCCATTATGTGATGTGTGGATTTGGTGGTGATGGAGAGAGAAAAAATCCCGATGGTTTTTTCTGGCTGTAATATTTTTTCTATGGCACACGATTTCCCCCACCATAAAAGTTATTGGCGGGGTGAGGGGCTAACTAGCTTAGTGGTAAGCGCCAATTTCTGGCCAGCTACAGTGGGTGAGTGCCCTAAAGTGCTTTGCGACAGTGTAGGTTATCAGATGTCCGGACCGGCCCAAACGCTCCCCGGCTTGTCTTGTTAATCGGGCCTCCCGGAACTCCGCTGAACCGCCCAATCCAATTGAACTTGAGCTGGACTTTTTTCTCTTTCGATTTTATCGCCGCCTTCAGCTCGAACTCGACGAATCCCGTTACAATAAACTTACGAATTGTCGCACCAGCTCTTAGCATTAAACAAACGCCTTCTGCTCACCAGAGTTGTCAAAAGTCAAAATGGCCACCGCTCCCGCTCTCAATGCTTACCGACACCTAATGCGCGCGGCGCGAATCGCCTTCCAAGGTATGCAACCCTTCCGCAAGCGAACAACAGATTCTGCCTCTTGCAAGGCTGAGAACGGTCTCATGAGCTGTGCTGACTGCTTGACGCTTTGTAGGTGACGCCCCTATTCTATCCGCCGCTCAGCTCCAGATCCGCAACGAGTTCCGCCAAAAAGCCTCGATCGATGTCTCCGATGCCCCTGCCGCTATCAAGCATGCTGAGGATGTAGCAAAGGTTCTCCGCCAGAATGTTGTTCAGGGCCAAAGAATAGAGGAAGGCAAAGATTCATTCAGTAAGTTGAGACTGTCGAGAACAAAGCCAAGGACTACAAGCTAAACAACAATAACAGAGCTGAGAATACACGATGAGATTGAGCGAGGCGACAACGAGTCTATCAAGACGGCTGGTCAGGGCACAGTTCACGGTGGTTGCTGTGGTGGTGGTAAAAAGTAAGAGAGGAGACTCTCCATCAAACTGTACAATTTGTAACATTACTCTGTCATGATACCCTCCAGGAATAAATGCACCAAACATGATCATCATCTCTCTAGCTCTTTTCTTTCCATCTATTCCTGTTTCTCACATAATCAAACCCCAACCGCCATGTTCAGTTATCCTTTTCGCTAATAAAGACCACCCTTTCCATGCTGTCCTTTTTCCCAGCGCCAAACTCCTAAGGCATGCTTATCTGCCTTTTGATCAACATAAAACAAGTCATGATCTCATTTAGTCTCCAGCAAGGGCGGCGTAGGCCGGTGTGTCGGATGCTCCTGGGGGCGCTGCCACCGGGGCGGGCAGAGCTGCTGCTGGCCGGCTTCCAGAGCCGCTGCCGCCCTCAATCGCTCGTGAGCCCTGGCCTGACGATCCTCCCTGGCGCTGCCTGGCATCTCGCAGCATCTGAGCTCTCTGGTCCTTATCCATAGTACCAATCGCCTTTGGTTGTCCCCATCGCACTCGGAGCGGACATCCAGCAATCACGGCACGACCCTGACAGGCCTCCGCCGCCTTTTCAGCTGCCTCTCGAGTTTCGTAGTTGACAAAAGCGCAGTGTGACATGTGTGAGCAGACCAAGCTCTTGATCTTGCCGTGAGCTTTGAAGAATTCGCGGAGCTTGTATTCGGGTAGGTCGTCCTCGATACCAGTCACGAAGAGCGACATGATGTTCTTATCGGCCGGGGGTTGCCAATCGCGTGGGCTTGGGGGCAGCTGAGCAGCACTTGGGAAGACCTGGCGACCCTTGCCACCAGTTCTAGCTCCAGCAGCCGCGGCAGCCTTTGAATCGCGCGTTCGAATCGGGCCAGGACCGCCAACGCCAGCGCCGACAGCTGCGTTTCCGCCTTTCGAACTCTCGCCCTCCTCAATGGCCTTGCCCTTACGGAAGTAAGGCTTGCTGTTGGCGAGTCTTCGTAGCAGCTCGCGCGCCTTCTCGTCAGTCTTTTCGTATTCCTCTTGGCCGACTTTGCCTTCTTCGATAAGTTGTTCGTTGTTTTGAGCAAAGTATTCTCGGTTGATGTCGGACTGGGGGCCTGGCGCAACCATCTTGAGAGCGGCATCGCGTACGACAATTGGAAGGCCGAAGGAAAGATCGAGCATGCAACATTGGCAGCAGTTCTTGAGTCGCGCGCAGGTTAGGCAAATGTTTGTTCGCTTCTTACGACCGTTGGCGCGGGTAGCGCTCCAGGCAAAGACCGTGAAAGGTCTGGTACACTATTTCGCGATATGTTAGCATTGTGCCGATGCGAAAACGCGAAGAAATGAAGAGCTTTACTTACCAATTTGCATTCAGCGCCATAGTCCTCCTTGAGCATCTTGACGTAAGGATTTTCTGGTAAACACGTCTCGCAGACGGAAGGGAAATCGGTGGTTTCCCATCCTGAACGGTTGAGATCCTGCTTGATCTGAGGCGGCATCGCGAATATGTGGAGTGATGATTGCGCAAAGAGGGTAGCTTAGTTGACCGTGATGACTTTTGGAGTTGAGTCGCGGAAATTCGGTCATCCGCCACCTTATGTAATCAGAAAAATGGCCTCAGACGACAACTTCAAGGCCGGAGTTGGCCGTCATTGGGCAGAGGGGCAGAGGGGCGCTTACTTTATCGATCCCTATCGATAAGCCTCGGCATTACCACTTTAGCTACACTTTATCGGCATCGTCTCTGTTTGGGTGGTGTGGTCAAATCAGACAGCTACAGTGACTGGACAATTGATATGGCAGTGTTTGGATCATGTAAACCATCAACTGAGATTGTCATGAGATCGATCTCATCGTCATTCCTTGCCTTTGAGTTTTGGAGATTCACTCGTAGTCTATAAATCTGGGGAGCTCTGTTATTACTGGGTGGATAAAGCAGCTCTTCAAGAGCCTCGATACGAAAACGAATATGATGAACCACTCAATAGGGAGAAATATGCCAGATAAGACATCCTTTCTCCTTATGAGAAATTCGCTATCACCATGACAGAAACAATCTCACTCTATATTATCACTAGCTGGTTAGTCGTCACAATTGTTGTTGCTGTTGTGTTTTAAGAACGACTATTTCTCGTAGACGCTTTCGTATTCGTATCATTTCTCGCAAATTGAGCATCCGAGATGCTTCTTCCTAGCATCCATCTAGCTGCATTCTCACCGCCTGAAATTATTGGAATGGAGCGACTGCGCAGGCACAGGACCAGGATGGTTATGCTCAATTTATGCAACAGCGAATTAAAAACTTTGAAAAGAAAGCCAAAGCTTGTTCAGGTCGTACTCCTCTTCACATGAAGGTCGATGTCTTGTGGAGAGAAACTTGCTGCAAGTCGCGTAGATTCGGGTTGCTCAGACCAAAAACTGGCCCCCCTGGACCCCCCATGCGATAGACAGGGTATCTAATACCCATCAAGTATAGCGCCCGGATATTGGTCAATTCGCTACTGAGATTGGATGCTCGAAGACGGGATGGCTTGTCCAGTCAGGGGAGGGCCCTGAAATTTGTTGCGACAAGCCGTCGCTGCGTAACCTTCTGCCATTAAAACCAACCCACTCCCTTTAAGTTTGATCTTTTCCATTGACCTTGAATTCGCCTGTTGTCCTCTTCTTCTTTGCTTGTTTAGATTCTCTCCATCTTCAACTTCAACACTTTCCACCATATTCAACATGGTTGCCTCATCGAACTCCAACCTCGAGCGCGAGGATCACCAGCGCGATGCCGACTTCAACAAGGCCATGCACGGCAGCTCAGCCCAGGCTCGAGGTGGTATTGCTGCCATGTTCAGCAAGGGCGGTGCTGCTAAGCAGGCTGCTGTCGACGAGTATTTCAAGCACTGGGATAATAAGCCCGCGGAGAACGAGACTCCTGAGGAGCGCGCTGTATGATCCCATTGATATACCCCTCCTATTCTTTCATGGCGGGGACTAACACAGCGGTCAGGCCCGTACAGCCGAATACGCCACTTTGACCCGACAGTAAGTAATCTGATACTTGTCTTTGTTTTGCCGTGGCTTTTTGGGTCATGTCTCGGTTGCATCACATGTACTGACTTGGTGGTCTATAGCTACTACAACCTCGCTACCGATCTCTACGAGTATGGCTGGGGACAGTCCTTCCACTTCTGCCGATTCTCTCAGGGCGAGCCTTTCTACCAGGCCATTGCCCGTCATGAGCACTACCTTGCACACCAGATCGGCATCAAGGAGAACATGAAGGTTCTCGATGTCGGATGTGGTGTTGGTGGTCCCGCCCGCGAGATCGCCAAGTTCACCGGCGCCCACATCACCGGTCTCAACAACAACGATTACCAAATTGAGCGTGCTACCCACTACGCTTTCAAGGAGGGTCTGTCGAACCAGCTCAAGTTCGTCAAGGGTGATTTCATGGTTTGTATTTTCTAGCAATTACAGCATCACAAGCCTAAGCTAACACTCACATTAGCAAATGTCCTTCCCTGACAACAGCTTCGATGCCGTCTACGCCATTGAGGCTACCGTCCACGCCCCTACTCTCAAGGGTATCTACAGCGAGATCTTCCGGGTTCTCAAGCCTGGTGGCGTCTTTGGTGTGTACGAGTGGCTCATGACCGACGAGTACGACAACGAGAACATCAGCCACCGTGAGATTCGATTGGGTATCGAGCAGGGTGATGGTATCTCCAACATGTGCAAGGTCTCCGAGGGTCTTGCTGCCATCAAGGACTCCGGCTTCGAGATGCTCCACCACGAGGATCTGGCAGAGCGCCCCGATGCCCTCCCCTGGTACTGGCCCCTGGCTGGTGAGCTCCGCTACATCCAGTCGGTTTACGACATCTTCACCATTGTGCGCATGACCACTTGGGGTCGAACCATCGCCCACGGTCTGGCCGGTGTTCTTGAGACCTTCAAGCTTGCGCCTGCTGGAACCAAGAAGACTGCCGACAGTCTTGCTCTCGCCGCCGACTGCCTGGTCGCTGGTGGTAAGGACCACCTTTTCACCCCCATGTACCTCATGGTGGCTCGCAAGCCTGCTGCGTAAAGTAACAGGCTGATGACAACAAAATTTCAAAACATTTCATGAGGGTCAAAAAGGAGCAAATCGTGCTGGCTGATGATGCATATAAATGAAATGGCCGGCCTCAACACAATAGAGGATACAGAAGGCAGAGGAGTTTGGGGACATTACTGGCTTATAATTGTAATATACATACCACTACAATTTCATCTTTTTCTTGTCGTTGACGCATGACCTCTCATTGCCATAGATTATACGAATTGGATCATGTTAACGTTCGATGCTGAGGTGATCAGGATATGTCGGAGTCTCGTTTCTCCGCGGTAGTCTTTGGTTTTTCATTTTGGAGTGGAGATACATGGTCCCCCAATACCCCTGGATCCCCCAACAGACTGGTTGAACGGGTCGCAAAGGGAGCATTCTGAGCTCTGATAGGCGCTTCACCCGTTAGTTGGCGACCCTTCGAAAACAGTGCTGCATTCGCTGACAGGGGCTCACGTCTGGTGGCTCAAAAGGCGTTTTAGGCGGGGAGCCAGAGGGATAAAGCTGCCCCGAGCTAACGGTGGTTTCCTCGGGGGATTTGGAGAGCGGGTACCCCATTAGTCACTGGAAATTGGTGAGGGCTCAAGTACCTCGCAGTTCCGGTACGATACGTACCGACTGGCCCCAAAAAAAAACTGATAGCTGGCCAGCAGAAGCGTTCTTCGGTGAAATTCCCTCTCCCAACCCGACCTGTTCCATCTCTCAACACCAACCTCAGCTCATCACCATTCTCAATTCCCACGTCAAAGTCGACGACCCGGGAATCAAGAGAAGCTTGTCCTCTGCAGCTTCTTGTCTTTGACGTTCTGTTTCCTCGTCTCCCCTCGACCGTCCTTCGTCCTCCTCCGACTCCGGGTCAATTGGCTGTTCAACAAACTCGCACATCATGTCTCGCATTCTTCGACCCGCAGCTCGTCTAGCTGCTTCGACTCGGGCTGTTCGCGCTCCCGCTACGCCCTCGTTCGCTCAGTCTGCTGCCGCTCGCGCTGCTCTTGCGCGACCTGTTGTTTTCGGTTCCGCCCAGACCCGATCCTACGCCGACAGCAGCTCCGGTGTCAAGGAGTACACTGTCCGAGATGCGCTCAACGAGGCTCTCGCTGAGGAGCTTGACCAGAACGACAAGGTCTTCGTCCTCGGTGAGGAAGTTGCCCAGTACAACGGTGCCTACAAGGTGACCAAGGGTCTCCTCGACCGCTTCGGTGACAAGCGTGTCATTGACACTCCCATCACTGAGTCCGGTTTCTGTGGCCTCGCTGTTGGTGCTGCCCTCAGTGGCCTTCACCCCGTTGTAAGTATCTCAACACACAATACACAATCATAAGCGGTTTCAATAGTAGTCTAACTGGTCTGTTCTACCCGTCTAGTGTGAGTTCATGACCTTCAACTTCGCCATGCAGGCCATCGACCAGGTCATCAACTCCGCCGCCAAGACCCTTTACATGTCCGGCGGTATCCAGCCTTGCAACATCACCTTCCGTGGCCCCAACGGCTTCGCTGCTGGTGTCGGCGCTCAGCACTCCCAGGACTACTCCGCCTGGTACGGCAGCATTCCCGGTCTCAAGGTCGTCTCCCCTTGGAGCGCTGAGGATGCTAAGGGTCTCCTGAAGGCCGCCATCCGTGACCCCAACCCCGTCGTCGTCCTCGAGAACGAATTGATGTACGGTCAGAGCTTCCCCATGTCTGAGGCTGCCCAGAAGGATGACTTCGTCATTCCCTTCGGTAAGGCCAAGATCGAGCGCTCCGGCAAGGACTTGACCATTGTCACCCAGAGCCGCACTGTTGGCCAGTCTCTTATTGCCGCCGAGAACCTCAAGAAGAACTATGGTGTCGAGGTTGAGGTTATCAACCTGCGATCTATCAAGCCTCTCGATGTTGAGTCTATTATCCAGTCCGTCAAGAAGACCCACCGTCTTCTAACCGTCGAGTCCGGCTACCCTGCCTTCGGTATCGGATCTGAGATCCTTGCCTTGACAATGGAGTACGGCTTCGACTACCTCGATGCCCCCGCTGCCCGAGTCACTGGTGCTGAGGTCCCTACCCCCTATGCCCAGAAGCTTGAGGAGATGTCCTTCCCTACTGAGAAGCTGATCGAGGACTACGCTGCCAAGGTCCTGCGCCTGTAAAAAAAGAGAAATGAGAGTTGAGAGAAAATCCGGTCCAGCTGCTTGCGCGTCTCAGAACGGCGCCCATGCCTGCGTGCCGATTGTGGCAGAGCGTACCTTGCGCCGCACGTCGTGGTCATCGGAATTGAGACACGGATGAAGACCTGGTCCTGATTGGCGTATTTGTTGGACGCTTTTTTTGATAGACGTGCGGAAGGGAAGGGAATGTAATTTTACCGCGTGTTGCCATGTATAGTCAGGGCACGGCATCCGTCTTATTAATGATCTACCAATTCACATCAATGTGCTTCTATTGACTGTAGGTGAAAGCAGTTTGCTATTGTGATATTCCTGTCACTTAACCCCTCAAGTGGTATAGCCCTCCGTAAAGGTTACAAAACCCACTAACCCCGCGTACAAAAAAAGGCTACCAAGACTTCGTCTAGGCACACAGGTGGCCGAGCAATATCCCGAGGCAAGTGATCTACTTTAGATATTACTGAACTTTTATAAGACCGTATCTAACTTAATAAACATCATCAAAATACTGAAAACCCTAGTTATGGAATGGGTTTTTTTCCCTATATCTTCTTCTTTTCCCCCCAGGTTTAGAGTCTTTGATTTACTCAATCCCCTGCGTTTGATCGCAGTTTGTGGTTGCATAGATCTAAATTACATCCATTGGCCATTTTAGTGAAGCTCTTTTGTAGTCAAATTCAGACACGGGGTGGCCATGGCATACTACAGGTTTAGTTAGCCATGTGTTGAGGCAAGCTGGATCTGTCAACGCATCAAAGTCAATCTCGAGTACAGGGTAGCTAAAGTGGAGTGGGCGGCTGCTCAGTGTCCCGCCATGAATGTCAGAATCACCAACGTCAATGGTGGGGCACCTTCAACTTGGAGCTTTCATCACTTCAATCTTTACTCTACAACAACGAAGTAGACTTACGCAGCACTGCCTAGTACTTCATAAAATCAAGCGGGCATGGCTGGTATAGATGCTCTCCTTGAAGGAGAGCCTCATGACATCGGTCAGCGCCAACCTGCTACCCAGGATCCTGAGGAGCTCAAGCGTCATCTAGAGGAGCTACTCCTCTCGCCTTCACCTGAGTTCTCACCAGAATGGCTCAACCGTCTTCAGCAGCGATGGGATTTTGAAGCTGATTACACATCTCTATACAAGGTGGCACCACCACACACCCGAACTTTGACCAGATTTCAGCGTCATGGACTTGAAGGTCGCGTTACAGGCTATAAGAACGTCACTGTCCCCGCAAACAGTGCCACGGCCAAGAACTCGACTAGTTTATCCAGAAAGCCCGCGAATCGCGCAGACTTTGTGAGAGGTGCCGCGGGCTTTTTCCCGTTCGCCCCTGGTGGTCTTGAGGGCATTGAGGCGACGGCGGCGTTCGAGGACCAAGTTCACACGGGAGATATCGCGGAGACCAGCAGCACAGGGAACAAGCTAGAGCGAGTGATCCAGCTTGGCACTGAAGGTGGACTACTGGAGGTTGCTCCTGGGTTGAGTAGAGGAATCGACTTCACCAAGAAAAAGACGAGTATTAGCCAGGAAGATGCCAACGCGATCAAGGAGGTGCTCGAAGAAGATCCCGAGGAAGCAAAGATTGAACCCGAGGGCAGTAATGAACCTTCGCCTGATACTTCTACCCCGGATCTGACTGTCGACTCTGGCGAGGATGGCGATGATATTGATGATATTCTACCGGTTGAATTCCCTGCTCTCGAGCCCCATGGAGTTCTTGCAGCCTCAAGCGCCCGTAAGGCTGGCCGCGAGTGGGCGCACATGGTCGATATTAACCACGACATGACCAACTTCAAAGAGCTTGTACCTGACATGGCTAGAGAGTGGCCCTTCGAACTCGACACTTTCCAGAAGGAAGCCGTGTACCATCTAGAGAATGGCGATTCCGTCTTCGTGGCAGCACATACATCGGCCGGCAAGACAGTCGTGGCAGAGTATGCGATCGCTTTAGCTGCCAAGCACATGACCAAGGCGATTTACACTTCACCTATCAAGGCATTAAGCAACCAGAAGTTTCGCGATTTCCGAGAAACATTTGATGAGGTTGGTATCCTCACTGGCGACGTTCAGATCAACCCTGAGGCTAGCTGCCTAATCATGACAACGGAGATTCTGCGAAGTATGCTCTACCGAGGAGCCGATCTGATTCGCGACGTCGAGTATGTTATTTTCGATGAAGTTCATTACGTCAACGATTTCGAGCGAGGTGTTGTCTGGGAAGAAGTCATTATTATGCTACCCGAGCATGTGTCACTCATCCTACTATCAGCGACAGTCCCCAACACTAAGGAGTTTGCCTCGTGGGTTGGACGAACGAAGCAGAAAGACATCTACGTCATCTCGACGCCGAAAAGACCTGTTCCTCTCGAACATTACCTGTGGGCTGGGAAGAACATTCACAAGATCGTGGACTCGGAAAAGAAGTTTATCGAGAAGGGTTGGAAAGATGCGCACTTTGCTATTCAAGGGAAGGACAAGCCGAAACCAGCAGAGACTACTGTCGCCACCCGCGGAGGCAACCCACGAGGCAACCAACGTGGTGGTACCCAACGAGGGGGCCCCCAGCGAGGTGGGCGAGGAGGAGGAGGAGGAGCCCAACAGAGAGGAGGTAATCAACAGCGTGGCCGAGGCGGACCACCTCGAGCAAGCCATGCTCCTGGTCATATGGGCCGTGGAGGCCGTGCTGGTGGCTTCACATCTGTTGCGCAAGACAAGAACCTTTGGGTTCATCTTGTTCAGTTTCTCAAGAAGCAAAGCCTTCTCCCAGCCTGTATTTTCGTCTTCTCCAAGAAGCGATGCGAGGAGAATGCCGATGCTCTCAGTAACCAAGACTTCTGCACTGCTTCTGAGAAGAGTCATGTTCACATGATCATCGAGAAGTCTGTTGCACGATTGAAGCCAGAAGACAGGCAACTCCCACAAATCATTAGGCTAAGGGAACTTTTGAGTCGAGGTATTGCTGTTCATCATGGTGGATTGCTGCCCATTGTCAAGGAGTTGGTTGAGATTCTGTTTGCCCAGACACTGGTCAAGGTGCTATTTGCTACGGAAACATTCGCTATGGGTCTAAATCTTCCTACACGAACAGTTGTCTTCTCTGGATACCGCAAGCATGACGGTCATTCGTTCCGAAACCTTTTGCCCGGAGAATACACGCAGATGGCCGGTCGAGCTGGTCGTCGTGGTTTAGATACTGTTGGTTCAGTCATCATTGTGCCACCAGGAGGCTTGGACGATGCTCCCCCTGTTGCAGACTTGCGAAACATGATCTTGGGAGAGCCTTCGAAGTTGCGATCGCAATTCCGACTGACGTACAACATGATTCTGAACCTACTTCGAGTGGAGGCATTGAAGATTGAGGAGATGATCAAGCGCAGTTTCTCTGAGCATGCTACTCAACAGTTGCTTCCCGAGCACGAGAAGGATGTGAAGCTAGCACAGGCAGATCTGGCAAAGGTCAAGCGAGACTCTTGCGAGACCTGTGATGTTTCGATGGATGAATGCCACCAAGCATCGCAGGACTTCAAGCGACTAACATTCGAGCTATACAAGGGTCTGCTGGCCATCCCCATAGGACGCAGGATGTTCTCCCAGCACCGCCTTGTGGTCTTCAACTGGGACGGCATTCGCTCCATTGGTATCCTTCTGGCAGACGGTATTAGTAATAAGGGTACGTCGGAAGATCCAACACTGCATATCTGCGCCATCAAATCTCTCCGAGATCGACGCGATGCCACCGATCAGCTTCCA
Source organism: Fusarium sarcochroum (assembly GCA_013266185.1). Lineage (NCBI taxonomy): Eukaryota > Fungi > Ascomycota > Sordariomycetes > Hypocreales > Nectriaceae > Fusarium > Fusarium sarcochroum. Next base: position 11,789 of record JABEXW010000839.1, read on the forward strand.
TTTGTTCCCTCATTCCGCAAGTACCTCCACGAGCTCCCGAAGAGCAAGAAGCGGGTACAGACCAAGACCCTACATGTCCCTTTGAGTGACGTGGAGTGCCTCACAAGATGGGTGACCAAGGGTATCGTTCCCGAAATCTTCCAGGGCGGAGATGGATATCACCAAGCAAAGGATCGTCTCCAAGAGCTATGCGGCTCGTGGGACGATAGATGGGAAGAGCTAGATCTTTCTCGGATTAAGCAGCTGCAACTGCAGGAGATCGTAGAGAAGAGAGTCGAATTGGTCAAGACGATATCGAATTCGCCAGCTGAGAAGTGCTCAAACTTCCTGAAACACGTAGGTTTTCTCATATGGTTTAGTATGAGTCTGGTTCTAACCATGGCTTACAGTTCGCTATGTGTCACGATGAGTGGCTCATCAAGGAGCATATCTCCCAGCTGAAGCAGTCGCTATCAGACCAGAACCTTCAGCTTCTACCCGATTACGAACAGCGAGTCCAAGTGCTTAAGGAGCTTGGTTTCATCGACGAGGCCACCCGAATCCAGCTCAAGGGCAAGGTCGCCTGCGAAATTCACTCTGGTGACGAGCTGGTCCTGACTGAGCTTATCCTCGATAATGTCCTTGCCGACTACGAACCTGCCGAAATTGCTGCCCTCCTGTCAGCCTTTGTATTCCAAGAGAAGACGGATATGGAGCCATCACTGACCGGTAACCTCGAGCGCGGAAAGGAGACCATCGTCGCCATTTCCGAGAAGGTCAACGATGTGCAGACTCGACTACAAGTGATTCAGTCCGCCGATGATTCCAACGACTTTGTCTCTCGACCACGATTCGGTCTCATGGAGGTAGTCTATGAGTGGGCTCGAGGTATGAGCTTCAAGAACATCACCGGTCTGACAGACGTGCTGGAGGGTACGATTGTACGAACGATTACACGACTGGATGAAACATGCCGCGAAGTGAAAAATGCGGCGAGAATTGTAGGTGACCCGGAGCTGTATCAAAAGATGCAACAGGCGCAGGAGATGATCAAGAGAGATATTACGGCAGTGGCAAGTCTTTACATGTAGACTAAGCATGGCTTGGAGTACAGGGCATTTGTAAAGAGGTTATACAATGATGAAGGCGATGTATAGAAACGTCAGCATAGAGAGTCATTGGCGATGGCGGCATGTTTGCCATGAATGGCCACAGGAATATAAGGGAAAGAGTCAAGAGCAAGTCTCATGTGTAATATATGATGTTCATGAACGATAAAAGAAAGATTTGCTTTCAATCTCGAAGTTGAGATGAAATAATTTCGCCACCCAAGCCCCAACGCCAAACCATAACCAACAGAAAGGGCGCCTCTTTAAATTGACCGTAATGCATCCCTCGTAGAATTTACTTTTTGGTGAGTGGATACCAAAAGTCTCTATCTCCAACGATTCCTGAAACGGAGGGCGAGACTATGCGCGCAGAGCTCGCAGTCTCTGCTGCAGCTTATCCTCCTCCTCAGCGGTGGGTTCATTGGTCTGCTGGGGCTCGGCGTTCGAAGGTGTCGCCTGGTTGAGTTCCTTGGTGAGCTCGAGACCAGCGTCGTCGGCCAATTTGCCGAGAAGCTCATGAACAGCATCCTCGCCGACCTGGGTCGAGGTGGACTGGGTAATCGCATCTTGGTAGATACCATTGGACATGGCGTACTCTTCGTTTTGCTGCTTGAATTGCTCGAGGGTCACGAGGGTCTATTTGCGTGTTAGTCTCCGTTCCCCACTAAGTAAAGAGCAATGGACTGACCTTTTCGGGGTTGGTGTTCTTCTGCGCAACGTTCATGGTTCGTGACGATGAGGCCATCATCTGGGTCATACGGTTCATCGAGTTGTTGGCCTGGATCTGGGCAGCGGACAGCTCAGCCATATCGGCCATCTGATCCATCTGCTGGGCAAGCGCCTGCTTTGAAAGCAGCATCTTGGCCTTCTGGTACGCCTTTTGCGTCTCGCCCTTCTTCAAGAGATCCTGAATTTGCTTCTTGAGGATGGGATCCTGCTTGGCGGCCTTCTGGGCCTCGCGGCGGGCTTGCTTAGCTTGGAAGCGAGCCTGGAACTCGACTTGCATGTCGCGGGCCTGCTGACGGTTCGACATCGTGGGCGAAGGTTATTCGGTAGGTGCTAGGGTAGCAGGAAGGTGTCGTAGACGGTCGAGGACGGATTTTACAGATGCGTATCGAGGTTGAAAGAGGCAGTAAATGTATGTCATGTGAGTGTAGGCTTAGGCATGGAACCGCCGAAGGCCTAGAATCGGACTTGCGATGGATGCGGGGCGCCACGCAGACAGGCTGGAGAAGTGGGCGAATGACGCAACGACGGCGCCGGATAATTTGGGCGGAATAGGTGAGGGACACTGTGGCTTGGGCACAGCCACACTGATAAGGTGAACGACACTAGTTCAGGGTAGCTGTTTATTCTATGCAGACGTTCAGTGTAAGTCGAATCCTTGAATGGGATGCAATAACGACGTATAAAGGCAGTGCTTTTTAGTATTACTGATATGTTACCATGATTGATTTGTGTATTTACATTATCGTGAGCCTCCGAGAAAATGGAGGGTGTTATCATATCAACCTGCACCGATGAGAAGGTGAAGTAGCTCAAGAAGAAAAGGTTAAAAAAAAACTCACAAAAAGCAACCGTCTTGAAAAAACAGTATCAGCCGACTGCAGTCAGAATTCTCTTGTATTTACTGATGGGCCGGATTGCTGATTGAAGGTCCAAAACTTAACATTCTTACCGCATGTATGGTATGAAGCCTTGGGCGTAGTATACCAAGCAAGTAGGTAGGCACGCAACAACAGGATACAATATGCAGCGCGTGCATCAGCTTGACACCGAAGTCACGCACCTGATGTGATATTGACCAACTCACCTGCACGGCTCGTCTCTTGATCAGTAGGTTAGCACTTTGCCAGGCCACTAAGTTGACTTCTACCCAGAAGATTTACGATATACTGGCATCGACGAAACAGGAACCAGTTCCATAACTCAAATCCCGTGCAAGAAGACGCATTTTACACGTTTCGATGGGCCGGACTCAACGTGAGACGGGTGACGTGCCGACTGGGAGAAGCGCTTGACTAGAGGAATCATGGTGGCTACAACGGCGGCAACCGAAACATCTCATACACTGACCAGACACAGATGGTCCGAAACAACACGATCACTTACTCATGCGATCTACCTAGAAGGTTTGAGGATGCAGATCAGGACTATCAAGCAAGTCACGGACAGCTGGCCACGCAACGAAACTGCAGCTGGCTCAGCGGTAGTATCTCTGACACAGACGAAACGAGGATAGACGACGTGAGTTGATACGGAGGCCGCAACGAGTCCCAGGACTAATTGAGCTATCTTGAGAACCAGGCGTGCCAGGGTTGCTCATAGAGAGATAGGAGATTGCCGAGATACTAGTACCGACTATGTGATCAAGATAACTCGGCTGTAAAACTCTATCAATTGAGTAGGTATTTTACTCTTCCGAGTCAGTGGACCACGCGCTTGTGTATAGCATGTTGACTATTTCGAGACGGGCGACGAGCTACTGTCTCGCTTGCCACTTCAGGGGCCGCTCGGTACACTACACCTTAAACTACAAGCAGGAATTGGAGGCGATCAGGGTCTAAGTCTCGCTCAACGGGTGGTCTTGACTCTTGACAGTGTCTTGTCGACTGGGTGCGGGCGGTGCCGCAGCTTGGATACGCACGGCGACGACGGATGTTGCGAAAGTGATCAATGCGACAGTTCCGAAGTTTTAGCTGTTAAGACGTGACTCGAGGAAATTGGAGATGGGCACTTCATATGGGAATGTCTGATCTCGAGAATAGAGTGGATTCGCAAGTGCTTCCATTACCTTCTCTTACCAGGCCCTGGACCGACCAACCTGATACAATACGGGGTGCAGAGATGAGATTCCACGCTATGTAGAGATGAAATGCGGTCCAACGACGGGGTTTGAGATTAATTGGTTCAATTAAGCTCTGATGCAGATGAGGGCGAAATTGCCGACCAGGGGTGCGCTACGTTGGAATGGGAAAATCTGCCGACTCCTTTTGGTGCCCTGAACTCACTGGCGCGCAACTCTATCGTCTGACTATCGTATGGATTATATCGCTCCGGCGGAATAACTATCGCGACCAAGGTGGCAAACTAGGGGTATGAGGCGAGCTGGACAAGATCTGAGTCGACCGTCAGGGTCCCTGGGTCCCCTTCGTCCAAGGACCATTCCCGGACGTTGAAAGGGATTAAGAAAGGGGGATTGAAGATCAGGGTCGCCCAATTCCTCTGCCGGGCAGGGAATAGGAAGATCAATTATTGTGAAACAGGATCCTCCTGAGACAGGAAGCAAAGAAAAAAGACGATGGATGGGGATTCATTAATTGCGATGCAGTTTGCCTCCCTCCCTGAGACCGTTTGGCATGTCTCTCCCTTCCGTGTCTCAAGTTTCAAGTTTCCCTTCTCCGTGTGTCACTGTCACTTACGGCTGCTAGCTAGGCTGGTAGATTCGCCTAGATTCCCGCATCTTGCACGATCATCTCTACTGGCAGTTAGACAAGCTGGTTCGGTTTGGCCAAGAAAAGGGGCCCGTTCCCAACTGCGTGGCAGCCAAGGGAAGCTCTTGGTGCTGGACTAGCGTTGCATTCCAAGCCACGGGGATGCGATCCGACAAGCTGCAGGACAAGCAGGGAGCTTGACCGACGATCCGTTGAATTGGCGGTCATGAACTGCTCAAGTTACCTACCTCACAATTCGGGCATTGAGGCTTGGAAACTTTGAGCTGAACTTTGCCCGCTGTTTCGACTCACCGACCTAATACTCCGAACAAAAGGAACCAACAAATGAATTACCTGCTTGTGCGTCTAGGACTCACGCATAGGCATCATTACACCGTGCTGAGGAGGATTCTTGGGAGGGAGCGGGGTTTGGGTGAGGATATTCACGATAACATGTTACATCACCTCAACGCATCTCAGATCTCAAATATTGGTGCCTGCGCAAGCCAAACTCAAAGTCGAAATCTTGACGTACCGAATAATAGTCCTGTAACAATCCTGAAATGGTAGCCTACTAGGCACGTATTCTGGGAGCTCAGCAATCAGTCGAGCTGAGCGAACATCAACAGACTGATCCGCTACGGGATTGACGATTCGATGATGGCAATGATGGGGCTTCTTGTGGATAAATATGGAGGTCTACCGGATTCCAGAGCTACAGCGCCAGCGAAACAAAAGCAGGAGGTGGTACTAATGGTGGGCTTGGTGTTGTCGGATACGTCCCCGGTAGGGCCGGCGGTCGGTTCTTTTCTTGGAACACGAGGTCCACTTGCTGAGGCGTCGGTCAGCGTCAGCCCAGTATCTAACTTAAGATATCGCCGCTGATCTGTAGCAGAGAGACGACGTCTTACGAAGTCCGCATATAGATTTTCGCAGTTACGAGGTTTGGCGCTGTTGAGATGCGTTGAGCTCGGCGATATTGTTTCTATTGTTGTGATTATTCTTGAGAATTACGAGTGCTCGAATGCGAGAGACGATTAAAGAATTGTCTTGGAGATTAGAGCAGTGTCTTGCCATTCACTCTGCTTTAGGTTCAATGCTTAATTGAAGGTGGATGCTCTTTTGGGTTATTGAACTTCTTTCGGTCACATACCAATGACGGGATGTAACTCTCAAGGTGGTGATGGGGAACAATGGTTCAAGATAAGCACACAGGCAAGGGCACGCTATTGAAATGCATTCTGATTCTCCCTTGGCCACCATCATTATCGACAGTGTAATGATGTTGCCCTGCATATCCGTACATAGAGTCGGTGGATGTGTCTCCCTTTGTCGGGCTGGCGTGGCTTGGGTGGATTGGGGTGGATTTGGTGGAGAGCTTACCTTACCTCACTTAGCTGACTGTGTACGGAGTACAGTACCTCGACTCCATATCGTGAGCGCTAGGCACCTTGGAATTACAGTGTGAAGGGCAAGCTAGAAATGTTGCTGTCCGATCCATTCCTTCGAACTCCTTCGCCCATCTTCCTTGATTCCCATTCTTTGGGATGAGGTGATCCCGTCATTATGCAGATGTAACACGCCTTGGAGAGACTAACCTTCGATAATGGCGACACTAATGACCGAAAAGAGTAAATGATTAGATTCAAAAAGAAAGCTTGTTGGTTTTAATGTTGTTGATCCATTTCAATTTTATGTTCCTGGCGTGACATGCGTATACCTAAGGTAGTTACTGCAGAATACGATATTTAGGACTTGAATGGTTGTCTCGGAATGCACTGTACCACCGAAAAACTGATGACGGGAGCTTACAGGTTGCGTATTGCGTATTATTGCCCCCCTCGTCTCTAAAATTAAGGCCCAACTCGGAAGCTTAACAGTAACACAGGCCGCAATAGCTGCTATTCATCCTTATTTACGTCTGAATTGTTTGGCCGAATCACGATACAATCCTGCTGTGAACCTTTGTGGACTCTTCTAGACAAGAACGAACCCGCCGCACCATGCTCAAAACGAGGCACAAGGAGCAACTAGGTCCGTTACTTACAAAGAAAGAGAACGATTTGCCTCCGTGTCCGTCAACTAACGGCGAGCGCCTCAAGTCTCACGGCCTCCGATTGCTCACCCCCTTTTTTTGGAAACTCGAACGGCCGATGGGGCCTCCTTGAGCGCTGTGTCAGCTCTATTCCGCCAATGATGGTTGTTAGACAGGTCTGTGGAGAGATTCCTCAGCCCCCCTGCAGTTGAGCCACCAGCCTGGAGCTCTTCCCCGGTGGGGTAGAGGTTGGAATAGAGCGCCCTGCTGCGTGTCACTCGGTGGCTTCCTGATGGACCGGAGCGCCCCCTGAAAGCCTGTTCCAGCATGGGCCGGGTGGGCTTGCACGCCAACAACATCCCGGCACCTAAAGGGTTCTATCCGAGCCACCTTACCTTGTTGGGAACTCAAAACGCGTTCAGGGGGTGGGGATCTCAGGGGCTGGTGCCTCAGGCACTAGGATCTACCGACTCCTGCCCCTCCAAAGTCTCAACGTGTCCTCAAGAGATAAAGAGGGCCTGTCCGCACCATCCAAGCTGTCCTAATCTCAAGCCAACTGACAAGCACCCAGCGAATGGTCGCCAAGAGAGTTGACCAGTGAAGAGAACAACCTGTCCTTTACATCCTCTTGAAGTGTACCTTTCGTCCTCACCATCGCCTGACTCATCACGTCTACCAAGGCAACGACAATCAAGGCTAGTCACTGACTCACACTTGATCAAGCCTTGTGATGGTGGAACATCGCTGCCTGCGCCTCGCATACATCCTCTAATAGCCGTTATCCCCATAATATCTCTGGTGTATATCTGATATCGAGAGCATCACCAACATCTGCCTCTATCAGTCCCATTTCCAAACAACCATTCTACACACATTCTTCTAATCACAAACGCCAAACATGGAGTTCCAACAAGATTCGCCAATGGCCAAGTTCGAACACTCACCGGCCGAGTCCCTAATGTCAATTCCCGGAGACAACTACACATCACTCTTCGACGCGACCACTCCCAGCGCCACTTCAACAATGAACCCCATGGAGATGATGACCCCCAAGTCTTATACCGAGGACATGATGTCGCCATCTTTTCCTACTATCAAGGAAGAGGAGGGAGAAGCAACAACACCGTCTCCATCACCGGCCCCTGAAAAGAAGGGCACCAAGAAGCGCAAGTCTTGGGGTCAGGTCCTCCCTGAGCCCAAGACAAACCTTCCTCCTAGGTAAGGACCATCACGAGCGCAAGTGATGCCATGGACGGATTCACTAACAACCCGAACAGAAAACGGGCCAAGACTGAAGATGAAAAGGAGCAGCGACGTGTCGAGCGTGTTCTCCGAAACCGCCGCGCTGCTCAGTCTTCCCGTGAACGCAAGAGGCTTGAGGTTGAAGCTCTCGAGAAGCGGAACCAGGAACTAGAGGCAGCTATGGCCCAGATGAAGGAAGCTAACATCGCCTTGTTGTCAGAGCTTGAAAAAGTCCGACGCTCGTCTGGTCTGGTTTCCCAATCTACCTCTCCCCTCGAGTCCCTTCGAGAGAACCCTTCTCTATCACAAGAGCTCTTCAGCTCTCAAAACGTACATCAGGCAATGGAGGAGCTTGTCTCTCCCAACGCCACTGTCGACCCTTCGACATTATCTCCTAGTCTATCACCTGTTGCCGACTCATCCGATGAGCCCGCCACCCAGGAGCCCTCGAAGGAGGCGAAGCCTGAACAGACCGAAAGTACCTCTCCCGACCTGACACAACGTCCTGCTGCGATGTTGTCCGACCTGCAGTGTCACATGTCGGCGGAGATGCCCAAGTCGTTCCTGGCGTCGCAAACCTCGATGCCGCCAACCTCGGCTTGGCTCCTGCAGCTTCAGATGATGCTGCTTTCAGCCTTGGCGACTCTTACTGTATGTCATCGGCCTTTGACGCAGATCGCTATGTCCTTGAGAACGGGTATCTCTCTTCACCCAACTCCTCATGTGTTGGCGACGATTATTTGGTTGGTGACGCTCCCGCGTTCAACCTCAACGACGACTTCGACATCAGTCTCTTCCTCAATGACGACGCAAACGCCGTCTCGTCAGAATCTATGGCAGCGAGCGACTTCCCCGCTGCGATCCATGGCCTCGAGCCCAAAGTCTACGAACCTGAGATTCAAATCTCTTCGGAAAATCCTATCCAGCAGCCCCATCCTGGCGCGTCCTCTAGCGGATGCGACGTTGGTGGCATTGCGGTTGGTGTCTGAGGGATGCGAGGATCGGTTCGAGACTTTGAGGCGCGGAACTGACGGATCGCGCGGCGATGACGAGCTGACAAGGTATCTGACTAATATGGCTTTGCCGTCGCGGGAATTACTGATGACACTTCTCTGGACCATCCGGTTAGAGGAACGACGAATTCAGCGTGAGACCGGCGAAGTTCTCGAACCCGAGACTCGCTCCCCATTAGGTGGGCACCAACCAACCAAAAAATGTGTTTCGCCAGTCATTTTAGAGGAGGAGAGTAATAGGATAGAACGATTGTGAAGGCTTACTTCACAATTGACTGTCACAGCGAGAGAGTAACTGGGCAGATGATCATGAGGGTTTACTTCGGGTGGTCTGTCAAAGCGAGAAGACTAGACTGATGATTGTGGGTATTTACTTCACGATGGTCTTGTCATAGCGTGTGTTTCGATATATTTAAAAACTGAGGGTGGTGCAAGGCGTCAAAGGATCGATGTCCCAGGGGGGACCGGCAAAAACCAATTGGTTAAAGTCTTTTGTACCAATACTACAATGAACCGCTCAAAGCAGCGTATGATTTTTACGATTACTCTTATTCTTTCCTCATACCCTTGTGATACTCGTACGCCTGATGTTTCTATTGATGTAATGCAATGGTAATGGGTAGCATGTTGGTCGATGAAAGATGTCTTGCCTCTTCCTAGTATGTTTTATTTGGTGTTGAATAAGAAGACTTCGAGTATTTTTCGCAGCATGGCTATCTATTAATGTGCATGGAAAGGGTAGCTTGTCCTTGCGATGGATTTCATTCCTTCTAACATGTCACGATCATGTATAAACTTGCGCTCCTTCAAACGCCCAACGCCTTGAATCCAAATTTCCCTTTCTTGCAGTATCACCATAGTCCATCCATCTCCTGCATCGCTGCTTCTTCATCCTCAAAGCTATTCCCACCTTTGCCATTCTCTGTTGGCCCCTGATCTGTCTTCTTGCTTGTCCGATCTTGACTTTCCGCTTCTGCCATAAGCGCGTCCAAGTCATCATCCTCCGGCTCTGGTCGTGACGTTTCTATCTTCTTTGCCGTGTCCTGATTTTCTGCCTCTGCCATCAGAGCATCTAAATCGTCATCATCCGGCTCCGTTTGTGTCGGTTTGGCTTTCTGAGCTGCTTCCGCCTCGGCGATCAGGGCTTCGAGGTCGTCTTCTTCGGGAACGTCGTTGCGAATGGGCACGATTGGCCGAGAGGGTCGTGGCGTGGCATCGTAAAGGTCATCATCATCTGGTACGCCTGTGTTGTGCACCGGCGTTCTTGGTCTTGCTGTATCTGTCATGGGTCTTGTGGGTTCTTGATCTGTAGGTATTGATGTGTCGTTGTCGCCGAATAGGTCGTCCTCCTCATCATCTCCAGCTGAGTCTTTAGGTTTGCCTTCGTTGATTAAATTGTTTCGTGCAATCACGACTAGTTTCTTGTGGCCGGCCTTTTCCACCATGGCAAGGGCGTCGAGGAATTTGGCTTTGGGGAAGAGATCGTCGAGCCATAGCTGGTAAAATGATAGGAGTCTCGAGGCATCTGAAAACTACATTGAGCTGTTAGTATGTTTGAATCGCAAATTGAAAGACCAACTATCACGTACTTCATGTCCTTTGCCCTTAATCTTCAGATCACGCGCCCTCTGCTTTAGCTTGGGTAATCCTTTGGGCCCAAGTAACCTGTTTCTGGGTCAATCATCTGGACCAGGTTGGCTTGTTGACTCCTCGCATACCTCTCCTCATCGAGTTTGACGTTGGGGACTCGAGCTCGTTTCTTGACATCGACCTCCTCGTCAATACCCAGACCGGAATCTGGCTCTTTTCTCTTCTTGGTGGAGGATTCTGGTGGTGGAGATGCGAAAGGATCGTCAGATAAGTCGCCAACGTCGTAGTTGTCAAGCCCATTTGCGGGGTCCGAATTAAGTCCCGACATCATGAGTTTTGTTGTTGTATGATGAATGACCAAAGGATTGATACACTTCCAACAAATTGCTAGACGCGTCTGGCCTCCGGGAGACGCGTCGTGAGCTTAATTGATCCCAACCCCCACCAAGCCCACGTGACCAATCATCATCAGGTTCGATGGGCTGACCATTCACGTGACTATATCCTGAGGCATCCACGCTCCCGGCTCCAGCTTCTGAATGTACCGAAACCGACGACCTCGAAAGGCTTGGTGATAGTATTCAAGGAATTGTCACGGACGACGCATCGCACAATGGCTGAGACCGCGACCAAGCAGGCGACCCCGTCCTTCGTCGGGACCAGCAAGGTCGTTCAGACCGAGTATCCCGTGAGTGACGCTGCAATTGACGTCGCAATTGCTTTTGCTAACTGGTGATGTTATAGCTCATTGATAACGACCCGTACGTTACCTGAAACCCCCCTCGATACCCAGCGACGACAATTTGAGTACGATGGAAGCTTTCGAATGATGGAATGACTGGGACCGTTGGATCGTGGGCGTTGCTGACCCTTGGCAGTCACTTCAAGCGAGTCGTGGGCTATGCCCGTACCACCGATTACCTTTATGGCACCATCGCCGCTGCTTTCGCTCCCGGTGCCCTTTACACCCTCGAGAAGTTCGCTCCCTCACATGTAGGAAAGGGTGGTTTCGCCAAGGCCATGCGACTGGCCGGAGGTGTCGGTGTTCTGGGTGGTTTCCTCTACTTCTACCAGCGATCGGCCCGTACGTTCTCACAACTAACTGCATGATACCCGGAGCAACATGAACTAACCTGGACAGTCCGATTCTACGGCGCCACCGAGAACGCCCGCGAGATCGAGATGGACATGCGCGAGATGGTCGACAAGGTCAAGCAGGGCGAGCCTCTGTACGGTGTTAGCCGGCTGAGCCCCCATCTTCAGGGCGTTGCTGCCCGGCAGAGCAGATACTCTGCTCTGTTCCTGAGCACGATCCCCTGGTTTAACTTTGTCAACCACAGCCAGCACGGTGTTGACACCGCCAAGTACTTCCAGCAGGCTGAGCGGGAACTGGAGTCGGAGCGATCGTAAACCGGAAAAGAGAGATGCGTTATGGTGGGGGATGAGGAAGCCTGGAAAGGAAAAGAGGTGTATATTACCAGTGGAGGAGGGCATAGCCTCGACGGCCTGGCGAGTTTTCTTGTGAGATGGAAATAGATTCCTTGAACCATTATTCTTTTGTGCAGGTGTTGCATGCTTCGCTCCAAGTGTTTGTTCGGAATATCGACCCGAAGAGGATATGTGCGGACTTAGTCACGGAGCCTTGTGGGAAATGTTGGCTGTCAATTGACTCGACAGGGCGTAGCTGCGACATTCACTCCTGTTAATGCGAGGTGAGCTATAGCAGGAACCTGGACTGTGCCATATGGATAGAGCTTTATGCTTTGTCCTTGTCATGCTAATTCGCCGTATGATACCCATTCTTTTGTGAGGCTAGACTTATTAAAGCTGGATTTGAACAAGACTGACGTTGTTGACGCCTATCACCAACCTGGTTGGAAGCAATACTACTCCCGTCACTAATATGATGCTAGTAACAATAAACTACTTCCATGAGATAAGTACTATAGAAGTCTTATTATCCGGTCTAGTATTATGGCGACCGCAAGATAGATGGTGTTGGCGCCTCATCTATTAGCCAATGCCTGATCCTTGAGAACTCACATGCAATCTGGTGGTGTATGTTTATCTTTAGGCTATTGACTTTGCTTCCCGTTCATCTCAAGTCCGTCCATTTCCGTTCAAGTCCGGACCTCATGATCAGTTCTTATCGGGAACCGGCCAACTCCGGCCATTCGCTCAACGGTGCTGGCCAATCAAGGCACGTGTAATACAGAATTCCACCACAAGACACACTCAATCCGCAACAACTTCCCAAAGTAGAATCCTAAGACGGATCTTTTGCTGTATTGCTAAATTCTCATTCTTCTTCCTTTTCATATATATACTGTCCAACTGTCTGGAGTGTCTGGCTGTGAAGTGTATCTTACTATCAGCGTGATAACTCAACAATGGCTTCTATTCAGGCAGAGCCATCCATGGATCTCCCCGTGATAGACCTCGATGTCTATCTCAACAACCCTATTGATTCAGAGGCTGTGCAAGCAGAGTGTCGTAAAGCAGCAAGTGCCCTCATCACCTACGGCGCTCTAGTCCTGCACGACAGCCGTGTCTCTGAGGAGGATAACTCGACCTTTCTCGACATTCTCGAGGACTACTTTGCTCAACCCGAAGAAGTCCTCAAGAAAGATGAAAAGCCCGAATTGAGCTATCAGATCGGTGTTACGCTGGAGAACACAGAGAAGCCCAAGTGTGCGGTTGATGAGCCATGCTTGGATATCATTCAGAGACTCGACCCGTCGCAGAGACCACTGGATATCACAGCACACTCTCCTGATCCAAAGTGCAGGTTCTTCTGGAGAATGGCTGAGCAGCCGCCATTTGCGACCGAGTTTCCTGGCTTGAACGCCGAGAATGTTGTGCCTCAAGCCGAGCATATCAAGAGCCGGTGGGAGCCAACCATGAACCAGTGGGGAACATCCATGAAAAGCGCGTAAGTTTTCGAGTTCCCATTCAATTCTTTGAATGCTGATAAGTTGTATAGTGTATCTAAACTTGCAGAGATGACTGCTGTTGGCCTAGATTTGCCGGCTCAGTACTTCAGTGACGCTGGCAAATACGGGTAAGCACCCTCATTAGTTACTAACTATGGTAGTCCTATGAGCTTATACACTCTCCAGACCTCACCTTCTTGCACCAACAGCCTCAGATCTCAAGAAATACGGCCAAAAGGACACCATCCTCGCTGGCTTTCACACTGACCTTAACTTTCTCACCATCCACGGCCGCTCCCGTTACCCTGGCCTCCACATCTGGGCTCGCAACACCGGAAACCGTATCGCCGTCAAGATCCCGCCTGGAAACTACTTACTGGTCCAAGCAGGCAAACAGATTGAGCACCTCACTGGTGGACTCATCAAGGCGGGCTTCCACGAGGTTATTGTCAACGAGAAGACGATCGAGACAATCGAGAGAAGGAAGCGCGAGTTCCCCGACAGGCCTCTAGTCAGGATCTCTAGCACCCTGTTCTGGCACCTTGGAAGTGACTTCGATCTTACGCCTGTGCCCGAGTTGGTCGCGAGGGCAAAGGAGGTCAGAGAGCGACAAAAGGAGCTTGGAAGGGATGAGGGACGTGAGGTTGAGTATCCCTCTATGAAAGTTGGGCACCAAGTGCAGGCGTAGGTTGACTTCCTCTTGACAGCGAAGAACCGATGCTGACCATACCACAGGGAGCTGAAGCACATTGCTTTGATGACTTAACGAGCTAAAAAGGTATATGCAAAGAGCCACTACAGGATGACGATTTATGACATGAAGACATGGACATCATTTACTACAAAAACGAGATAGTTTCCGTCATGGAGATCAATTGCGTCGCTTCTGGGAGCCCAGTTATGGATACAGAACAATACACAGCTATCCAAATGAGAACACGAGTGATCTGCTCCCATCTTGACGTACAAGCCAAGCAACAATCAATGAGTCCCACCATCGTACAAGTGCCAAGACATCTATTCTAATCTTGGTCGTGCAAGGCCACGGCGATACTCAATGGATATAATCATGTACTGACCAACTTCACGCTCTTCGCCAATCGGTCCATTACTGGAATCAAGATCCGAGTTCACATATGATCACAATCTCAAACGGTTCAAATATATTAAACAGAACATCGCGCCTTTTTTTCTTGGGTATCTTCATATTCTACCTCCATATCCACTCAATATACTGACATATTCATAGTCTTCCACTGCTTACATATAGCTCTAGGTCTCTTTTTCTCGAGGCAGGGTTGTTTCGGGCACCTTGCCGCCCTCAGATCCACCATGATCAGAACCAGTCTCCTCAGGGGCAGAGGTCTGGTTGACAGTTGTGTTGACAGCAGGGGGGCTATCGTCACGCCAGAAATCCTTCTTTCCGTGCGTCAGTCGATTCATCCAAGGAGGCAGGAAACCGCCGGGGATACGCCAGGTCCAGCCATCTCGCTCATCATAGTTAGGCGGCACGATACGACCTCCAGAAGCAATCTTGATAAGCAAGACGACAGTGTTGATCAGCATGTAGGTGCAGATACCAGCAATCAAGCCATCGGCAATGGAATAAGCGAAGGGCATAATCGCAATGGTGAGGAAAGCTGGAACAGCGTCGCCCATATACCTCCAGTTGATCTCGGTAACAGCACCGATCATCATAGAACCGACGAGAACCAGAACGCAACCGGTGGCCCACGGAGGGATAGACGCAAAGATGGGCGCAAAGAAGATCGAAATAAAGAAGCAAATTCCAGCAACCATGGCGGTCAGACCAGTCTTGCCACCCTCAGAGATACCAGCACCAGATTCGACAAAGGCAGTGACGGGAGGGACACCGAAAACAGCTCCAATGGAGATGCTAAGGGCGTCAACCATGTAGGCAAGCGAGGAACCCTCGAAGTCTTGGGTAACGGGGTCGACAAGATCGGCGAAACGAGCCATACCATACAAGGTACCGGTACAGTCGAGGATGTCGACATACAGGAAGGTGATAAGCGCAAGACCGAACTGGCCACTATGGCCTGAGATATCGAATCGGAGGACGTTGAGAGTGCTCTTGATCTGGTGGAAATCGACCACCTTCTTGAAAAAGTCGAATCGATCGCTACCGAGCGTGTCGTAGGGGAAGTAGGTGACAGGAGTATCTCGTGGCCAAGAAATAATGCTAACAAGCAAGATTCCAGCAATGATGGCACCCTTGACGCGATACATCATGAGCAATACAGTGAAAATGCCGCCGCAGAAAATACCAATCCACATGGCGGGGTTTCGCATCTTCTCGGAGGAAGGACATAATCCTGTAGCTGGATCGCGAGCGCTCGAAGCACAACCTGCCAGCTCCATGGGCGTCGAAACACTGCCAACGATGAGACCAATACCCTCGCTATAGGTAAGACCAATGAGTGTTAGGAAGAGACCGATACCGACGCTGGTAGCAAGCTTGATGCAACGAGGGATTGCACGGGCAAGCCATTGACGCATTCCGAAAAGAGCAAGGCCGAAGAAAATGAAACCCTCGATGAAGATGGCCGTGAGGGCAAGCTCATAAGGCACAGGACCAGAGCCACTGGGACCCACGACAGTATACGTGAAGTATGCATTCAAACCCATTCCAGGAGCAAGACCGACGGGGAGATTAGCAAGCAAGCCCATAAAGAAAGACGCCAGAGCAGAGATAGCAGCAGTTGCAGTGACTGCGTCACGCTTCACCTCGGCAACACACAGCTGGTAATCGTCATCCGGTATACATGCACCATCCTTCCAAGTAGGGCAAATACAGGTACCACCAGATTCGGAAACGATAGAAGAGTTCACGGCGATAATGTAGGCCATGGCAAAGAAGGTGGCGAGGCCAGCTCGGATCTCGGTAAAGAAGGCAGAGCCCTTGCGCTCGCGAGGCTGATGGAGGACGGGATTAGCCAACATGTCAACAATGCAGTGCAAATTGAGGTTGACTTACATGACCGGAGCCATCGAGCTGGAACCAATGACCAACAGCACTAGCCGCAATCTTGCGGTTGGTGTTTTCCATCCAACCCATGTTGAAGATTGAGTCGACAAGATTTATGACAGGATGATATACAGAGACTCAAGCAATGCCCGAAAGCCACGGGACAGGTGAAATTGTCGACGTGTGTGAGGAGTCAAGATAGAAAGCCAAGAAATGGGATGCGACAGTCTTTTAAGACTGATGGTGAGGTCAATGTGCTCGGCGAAACTACTCGAGTCTTTATTCAGTTAGTTCCTGTTTTGGCCCAGTCTAGAGGGATAGACAGCCAACGGTATGTCTCCGATAAAGAGCACCGGAGTAAAGCTAAAAAAGGGATAACGGAGCTTATGAATGTGGGATAGACGGGGTCAAAGCTGATAGGTTTTAAATGGGGGAGATAAGAGACTGGGGAAGATGAGAACTGGGGTTTGGGGGAGGACGGCATGTGAACATGGGATGGATGCAAACCCCCCAGCATGCGCATACAAAGAGAGCTTGTTGTTGTACATTGGGACGCAAGGGCGGCCTAGTAGACAAAAGATCCAGGCAAAGAATTGAACTAGAGACTTACCGAAGGAAGTACAAGGAAGGCGCTTGCGCTTTGCTATACCTCGTACGCGGTGCAAGGCAACCCGGCGTAATGTAATGCAATGCGCGCGTGGACTTGCAGATGCAAATGGCGATTGGGATAGGGCAAGATGCGACGGAAAGTAACCGTCCCGATCGCAATCTATCGAGAAGGAGAGGGTGCAATGCGACGACGGACGAGGGTACCGTATTAGGGAAGAGAATAAGATAGCGTCCCGATATCAAGGACCCTGTGAAGAGGTCCAAACAGCAGCTCGAGCGATAGCCCTAACGATATTCGGTAAACGGAAGTCGGCGCAGTTGATCTCTCGTTATCTGGCGGTTGGAGCAATCGTCGTGGCTCGTGCAAGTATCGAGTTCTCCGTGAGAGACCCTGGACAGAATCGGGAACAGAAGATCTTGGTAGAAATGAGCTATCAACCGACGGCAAGAGATGTCGATGGTCCAAGCACAGCTCGCTTGGTATAAGCAAAGTGTCGTGGCCAAGCAAGATTCGCGATGTTGCGCAGAGAGAGAAGAAGAGAGCAAATTTGCGATGGCAAATCCGTGATGGTCTAATGGGCAGCTCCAGCTCCAAGATCCGCAAAAAAGGCAAGAACGAATCGCCGGAAATACCGAGGTCCTCATCTCAGTCGATTTTTCCCCACCTCCCCAGTTTTTTCCGACCCTTCAAATTTTTTCTGCTCTCGTTAATGAAGTTTCATTGAACCCTTTCCCAAAACGTCGTCGCCTCTTGGCACATTGTGGCCCAGCAGCGCCCAGGAACCGCACGAGTCTGCAAAGCCATGTGCGGGTAAGGTGGAGTCGGTAGCGATAGCGGCGCGGGTACAACGCCACTACGAGTCGACGGTCCAGTTACAGGACTCGAATTTGTTCTTTCGCTCTTGTCATGGTCTGTTCTACTCTTCGACGGGTTTAAATGATGTGGAGCAAACCGTGTGAGCGATACTGGCTGCTGTGGCTTGGCTTGTGGTGCCATGCCCACAATCTAAACGTATCGCCTGCATCATTCCGTCGTTTGATGCTGATACATGATGCGGCTCAAAGGACAGAAGCTCGTGGATTTTTGCTCGTGCGACAAGGGAATAAATGACTCGAAGACGAGCACAGCTCACTGCAAAACAATGCTCAAGCGGGGCTCCAGCTGATTGATGCAGGGTCGATCTTGTGCTTATCTGCTTTGCTGGGCTGTTACACACGGGTGAACTGAGACATGACTTCCATTGCGAAGGCACAAAGGTGGATGCAGCTGAAAGCTCTAAGCACAGCGGGTAAATCGATGCCCTTCTAGAAGCTGATGGCAGCACGCGGTGCTCCGTTCTGTCCCTGGGTTATCCATGATAATGGCCAGATGCTCGTCGGGCGAAATAAGAGAGTCCAGTTCCTAGATCTTGCCGTCAATGCCCATTTGCCTGTCGATAGCTGGAAAATGCAGTCCCGAAAGGAGCTCGAAGTTCATGGCGAGAGCGTGCAGATACTGCTCCATGATGTTTGATGAGCTTGGCGGTTGATTCGGCTCGTGGCTGACTACCTACCTTACCTACCCAGGTAGGTAAGTAAGTACTGTCGCGTGCGAGACCGGTGCTGGAACCACAACGCACCGTGCGTAAAAGGTCGCCCATCACCTTGGCCTGTGCACGTTTGACGATAAAGACCCTGGCAGCCTGGAAGGGTACACGGGCGTGATAAGAACGGGCACGATAACGGAGGCAAAGGCCTAGAGAAGGGCCGTTCTCCGAGCTTTATCACACTGATTGAGTTTCGGCTGGTAACAGTTTTTAGTGAATGAAATACCAAAGATCTAGAACATCCGGAAAGCAATCAAGGGCCGAGTTGTTCCGACAGAGCTCAATTGGACCCCGCAACGCCATTTAGGCTGCACGCTTCACCGTTGGTAGTGATATCAATAAAACCGGTTTTTTTTTTTTTTTGGCTCTGGGACCAACGCATTAATCTGCAGGTCAATAGTGAATGATCGTCGAGGTCTCTGCTGCCAGGTCGCCCACGGCGTGTGTCTCAGTTACTGCAAACACTGCATTTCGGGGTTATTTCCTTCTTGTGTCTCGACGCTCTTAACGTTGCTTTGCAGTATTCGCCCTTGCCTTGTGACACTAAACCCAGGCAGCCTGGTGAAATATGCTACGTCGGCACAGCGAAAGAAGCCTAGGTTTCTAACAAAACTTCGCTAAATAGACTCAAGCTAAGGGGGGAAACCCCTTTAAACCCAAATCATCACAAAGACTTTACAGAGTACAAAACGTGCATCCCTTTGGTTGAACAGTTCTTTGAGCGTTCCTCCAGTAACACAGCATGAACTCCTGGTCCCGAGGCGCCATGAAGCTCATGGCCCAAGTTTCAGTCACTGCCGGTCCCCGGCACTTTGAACCAGCATCCTCCAGCTCTTTCCCCAGGCCAAAATGGATACCTGCTTACCTATTCTGCACGCTTCCGTCCCCCGCTTTGCTCACCTTCCCCAGATCCTGATCCGTGTCCCGATCCAGCCGTCCTTGAAATCCGCCCTAGATGGCTACCATCGATCTCCCGAGCTACGTACAAGTCGGTTCCAAGTTTTTGTTGTTGATACCGCTGGTTTGGCCTGACAGCGGCACTTACCGACGACGCTCACCGCCATCGATCTCTCGATCGTGCGCCCGCGGAACATGTAAGTCCCGGCCTTGTCCTCTGCGAGGGTGACGAGGGTCGATGGCTGGTTACCAATTGGTAGGACAAGGCGCCTAAGTATACGGATACCGACGAGGCCCCAGGGTAGCACAATGATTCACGCTGTCAACCCTGATTTTCTCAGCAGGGCTCATCGTTTTGCAGTACAGCATGGGTAAACCCTGCGTCTACGTGTATTAACGTTTGAGTTTAAAAAAGATCAGCTGGGTTGGCGTTGCCGGCCAGCCCCGTGATAAAACTTCCGATACAACACAAGCAACCCCAGTCCATTCAAGGGCGATCATCTCGTTATTAGCTAGTGGGAGTTTTCTCATTTGGAAGCTACAGAATGTTCGAAATAAGTTTTGCGTTCATTTGTCTTTGTGATGAGCTACGCTGGGAAGTGTAATCGCGCTTCTGGGAGGCGCTTGAATGCGCCACAACGCTCAAATGTGTGTCTGTGACCGTTGATGCCGTGTGGGAACGTCATATGATACACTAGGTATTCACTTCAAGATCAAGACAGTCTTTGATGATGCCTGGCAGTCAGCCATCCTATCCTCCGGCTGTTGGCTGGTGTATCACGGACTCGGACGCCGAGTAAAAGTCCCCATCATCGTCATGATGGCACCAATGTCAGTTGATAACGTACAATCACCCCTGGCTGATAAACGAAGCACACGTTTCCATCAAACATTCGTCGAAAGGTCGCGCAACGGGGCAATTGCCGGCAGAGGACCGGCCAAGCTCCGTCTAAAGGCCACGAGAGGGAGCGCCTCGATGGCCCCATCAAACCTCGAGAGGTCCCTTGACAGGGAGCATTTGAAAGATGCTTTTATTGTATTGGATAGGATCCCGATATGTGAATGATAGTCAGCAATTACTCGCTGTGCCCTTAGCCACCTGGCCGCGAATTTCCGTGATTCAAAGGGTCCAGATTCAATATAATGACGTCAATCAGCTGAGCTTGGACCCCATGACGTCTGCCACGCAGACCCTGCATTGTTTCTCTTTGACTCCCACGTCGGTTCCCCACGAAAACGTGTGAAGCTGATGGCTGGATGGCTGGCATTCTACTCCGGGTGCTGCACCTCTACGCCATGATTCTGACCTTGATTTCTTGATTGAGCCAATTGCAAGTGTGCGCTATGGCGATATGTGCACAAATTAATTTATGCTTCCATTTCATTGACTGACGAACTGTCTGGGCTGGGCTAGCATAGCCCCCCCGCCACCAGTGCCGGGAAATGGGACCCCCTCCGCGCGCAATACAGCTCTAACTTGCCTTTGATCCTCACGCCCAGGTCACGTCCGGTTGAGATGCGATCCCGCCCCGGGCCATGACCAAAATTGTGGCCTCTTGATGACCCTA